>CASBWL010000477.1:12500-15000 GCA_949130495.1 Sambucus nigra
GTTCTTCGTTCACTAGAACACAAGGGATTACAAGGTGGGAGGATGGACAGGCAAGCGAGGAGCAACACTTGCCTGATGCCCATGCATCATTCTGAGGGACATGACAAGGGAGATCGCCCGGTCATTTCTACCCCAGAGTGATTAGAACATGTAATCTCAGATCACATGAACGTATCTCACCCCAAAGCAATTAGAACGTTAAATCTCCCCCATCCTTTCGGGGGGATGCCAGGACATCGCATCTCCCCACGAGGGTAATCACACAGTCGGATAACCATCCCATCTTCGTGATTCCGAAGCTTCACGAAGATCGAATGCAAATCCCACTGTGTGATTTCCCCCGTATTCCTGGGAACGCCTAGGCGCTCGTTCCCCGACCCTTCCCGAAGGAAGGGGAGGTTGGCTAGGAACATCACCCCCCTCTATATAACATCTTAACAAAAATTCCAAAGTGGTAGCAGTAGACATGAACTGCGATAAGTTCGAAAAATTTCCTTGCACTGGGAAAGGTCACCCAACGTCAGGCATCGCGTGAGGTTGTATGCCTGTTTTCCAAGCATTACCTCGACGACATTGTCTTGGTTCACTGGTATCGGTGGGCATCACGTGAGGTTCGGTTATTTTTCGGCATCACCCGACCGAAATTGCCTGGTTTATGCACGACCTGACCGACTTTGCCTATATATTTTGGGAGTCACCTGGACGTGCATGGGAATAGATCGACCAATTTCTTGGGTCGCTTAGGCATCACCTTTAATGTATTTCATTGTTGCTAGGCATCGCGTGAGGTTGTATCCTTATCGTGTCGGGACTTTTGTGGGTGCCAACCTGCATCTTGGGTTGGGCATCCCAGGTTGGCGCCACTATTTCTTTCGACATTGGGTTGCCTTGCCATGATACCCAATCGGGTTCCAACTTGCATGGGCATTCAGGCAACATTTGGGCACATTTTCGACGTGCGCTCAAAACGGTCGACCGACGTGCCGTGTCGGTCGGCCGACAGCATGTTTCGCTTTTGGCGACCCCTTGTATCGGGCATATCTAGGGACGTTGCCTTGTTTCTAGGCATCATTCAAATGACTTTCAGGCAACATCTGTGCACAGTTCCGTTCTGCACTGAAAACGGTCAGCCGGTGTGCCACGCCGGTCGGTCGACTTTTGGTGACCCATTCTCTATCGGACATTTCTAGGAACATTTGGCCATTGGGTACCTTGCCTAGGTGTTCCATGTTTGCTCGAATGACTTTCATCAGGCAACATTTGGGCACCGTTTTCATTATGCGCTGGAAACGGTCGACCGACGTGCCGTGTCGGTCGGCCGACGATCGGGCGACTTTCGGTGACCCCTAGTATCGGGCATATCTAGGGACCTCAGTTACTTGCGGACGTTGCCTTGTATGTAGTCATCATTGGAATGACTTTCAGGCAACATTTGGACAACGTTTTCGTTCTGCCCTGGAAACGGTCGACCGACGTTTTTTGTCGGTCGGCCGACGGTCGGGCAGCTCTTGGCGACCCTTTTTTCGGGACTTTTTTGGGTCATCGGGGCTTAGTGGACTTGTTTTGGGGTGTTTTTATGCATCGGTCATGCGTCGGTAGCGGTCATCGGTCATGCTAAAAAATTCGAACCTCTGCTGCTCTGGACTCACCCCCCCTCATATAACATCTTAACGAAATTTTCAAAGTGGTAGCAGTAGACATCAACTGCAATAAGATGAGTACTCGGGTATTCCCTTTGCCAAAGTTTGAGGGCGTCCATGGGAAGTCATAATATGTTGTTGGGAAGGTCTGGGAAGCTTGCCTAGGCATTTGGAAAAACTTTGAAAAAAAATGTCGGTCGACCGATTTTTTCGTCGGTCGACCGACGCGCGAGGTTCCTTACCGGGTGCTGCCGGGCTGTGATCGAGGTTTCCCGTGCGCGCGAGGTTCCTTACCGGGTTCTCTCGGTATCGTGATCGAGTTTTTCGTCGGTTGACCGACGCGCGAGGTTCCTTACCTGGTTTTCCAGGTAGCGTGACCGAGTTTTCTCGGTAGCCCGAGGTTCCTCTCCGGGTTTTCCCGGTAGCGTGACCGAGTTTTCTCGGTAGCCTGAGGTTCCTCTCCGGGTTTTCCCGGTAGCGTGACCGAGTTTTCTCGGTAGCGTGAGGTTCCTTCCCGGTACTGTTTTTCGTCGGTCGACCGACATTGTCCTGCTATTTTTGGTCGGCCGACCGACTTTGCCCATTTTGGGCCGACATTGCCTTGGTTCTATGCATCACCCTAAATACTTGTTGGGTGGTTTGGGTATTACCTTGGCAACATGGGTCGAGTTTTCTCGTGCACGCGAGGTTCCTTCCTCGGATGGATTTCCTTGTTGGGCGCCGGTCGACCGACTGTATCGTCGGCTGAACGACATTGCCTTGCATCGGGCGACCGACTTTGCCCATTTTTGGGCATCACCCAAATGACTTTACCTTATTTCTAGGCATCATCCGACCGACATTGCTTGTTTCTAGGCATA
>CASBWL010000477.1:45000-47500 GCA_949130495.1 Sambucus nigra
TGCCTGATGCCCATGCATCATTCTGAGGGACATGACAAGGGAGATCGCCCGGTCATTTCTACCCCAGAGTGATTAGAACATGTAATCTCAGATCACATGAACGTATCTCACCCCAAAGCAATTAGAACGTTAAATCTCCCCCATCCTTTCGGGGGGATGCCAGGACATCGCATCTCCCCACGAGGGTAATCACACAGTCGGATAACCATCCCATCTTCGTGATTCCGAAGCTTCACGAAGATCGAATGCAAATCCCACTGTGTGATTTCCCCCGTATTCCTGGGAACGCCTAGGCGCTCGTTCCCCGACCCTTCCCGAAGGAAGGGGAGGTTGGCTAGGAACATCACCCCCCTCTATATAACATCTTAACAAAAATTCCAAAGTGGTAGCAGTAGACATGAACTGCGATAAGTTCGAAAAATTTCCTTGCACTGGGAAAGGTCACCCAACGTCAGGCATCGCGTGAGGTTGTATGCCTGTTTTCCAAGCATTACCTCGACGACATTGTCTTGGTTCACTGGTATCGGTGGGCATCACGTGAGGTTCGGTTATTTTTCGGCATCACCCGACCGAAATTGCCTGGTTTATGCACGACCTGACCGACTTTGCCTATATATTTTGGGAGTCACCTGGACGTGCATGGGAATAGATCGACCAATTTCTTGGGTCGCTTAGGCATCACCTTTAATGTATTTCATTGTTGCTAGGCATCGCGTGAGGTTGTATCCTTATCGTGTCGGGACTTTTGTGGGTGCCAACCTGCATCTTGGGTTGGGCATCCCAGGTTGGCGCCACTATTTCTTTCGACATTGGGTTGCCTTGCCATGATACCCAATCGGGTTCCAACTTGCATGGGCATTCAGGCAACATTTGGGCACATTTTCGACGTGCGCTCAAAACGGTCGACCGACGTGCCGTGTCGGTCGGCCGACAGCATGTTTCGCTTTTGGCGACCCCTTGTATCGGGCATATCTAGGGACGTTGCCTTGTTTCTAGGCATCATTCAAATGACTTTCAGGCAACATCTGTGCACAGTTCCGTTCTGCACTGAAAACGGTCAGCCGGTGTGCCACGCCGGTCGGTCGACTTTTGGTGACCCATTCTCTATCGGACATTTCTAGGAACATTTGGCCATTGGGTACCTTGCCTAGGTGTTCCATGTTTGCTCGAATGACTTTCATCAGGCAACATTTGGGCACCGTTTTCATTATGCGCTGGAAACGGTCGACCGACGTGCCGTGTCGGTCGGCCGACGATCGGGCGACTTTCGGTGACCCCTAGTATCGGGCATATCTAGGGACCTCAGTTACTTGCGGACGTTGCCTTGTATGTAGTCATCATTGGAATGACTTTCAGGCAACATTTGGACAACGTTTTCGTTCTGCCCTGGAAACGGTCGACCGACGTTTTTTGTCGGTCGGCCGACGGTCGGGCAGCTCTTGGCGACCCTTTTTTCGGGACTTTTTTGGGTCATCGGGGCTTAGTGGACTTGTTTTGGGGTGTTTTTATGCATCGGTCATGCGTCGGTAGCGGTCATCGGTCATGCTAAAAAATTCGAACCTCTGCTGCTCTGGACTCACCCCCCCTCATATAACATCTTAACGAAATTTTCAAAGTGGTAGCAGTAGACATCAACTGCAATAAGATGAGTACTCGGGTATTCCCTTTGCCAAAGTTTGAGGGCGTCCATGGGAAGTCATAATATGTTGTTGGGAAGGTCTGGGAAGCTTGCCTAGGCATTTGGAAAAACTTTGAAAAAAAATGTCGGTCGACCGATTTTTTCGTCGGTCGACCGACGCGCGAGGTTCCTTACCGGGTGCTGCCGGGCTGTGATCGAGGTTTCCCGTGCGCGCGAGGTTCCTTACCGGGTTCTCTCGGTATCGTGATCGAGTTTTTCGTCGGTTGACCGACGCGCGAGGTTCCTTACCTGGTTTTCCAGGTAGCGTGACCGAGTTTTCTCGGTAGCCCGAGGTTCCTCTCCGGGTTTTCCCGGTAGCGTGACCGAGTTTTCTCGGTAGCCTGAGGTTCCTCTCCGGGTTTTCCCGGTAGCGTGACCGAGTTTTCTCGGTAGCGTGAGGTTCCTTCCCGGTACTGTTTTTCGTCGGTCGACCGACATTGTCCTGCTATTTTTGGTCGGCCGACCGACTTTGCCCATTTTGGGCCGACATTGCCTTGGTTCTATGCATCACCCTAAATACTTGTTGGGTGGTTTGGGTATTACCTTGGCAACATGGGTCGAGTTTTCTCGTGCACGCGAGGTTCCTTCCTCGGATGGATTTCCTTGTTGGGCGCCGGTCGACCGACTGTATCGTCGGCTGAACGACATTGCCTTGCATCGGGCGACCGACTTTGCCCATTTTTGGGCATCACCCAAATGACTTTACCTTATTTCTAGGCATCATCCGACCGACATTGCTTGTTTCTAGGCATAACTCGACCGACCTTGCCTTGTTTCTGGGCATCGTCCGACCGAAAAATTCCTTGTTTCTAGGCATCACCC
>CASBWL010000477.1:77500-80000 GCA_949130495.1 Sambucus nigra
AGGGAGATCGCCCGGTCATTTCTACCCCAGAGTGATTAGAACATGTAATCTCAGATCACATGAACGTATCTCACCCCAAAGCAATTAGAACGTTAAATCTCCCCCATCCTTTCGGGGGGATGCCAGGACATCGCATCTCCCCACGAGGGTAATCACACAGTCGGATAACCATCCCATCTTCGTGATTCCGAAGCTTCACGAAGATCGAATGCAAATCCCACTGTGTGATTTCCCCCGTATTCCTGGGAACGCCTAGGCGCTCGTTCCCCGACCCTTCCCGAAGGAAGGGGAGGTTGGCTAGGAACATCACCCCCCTCTATATAACATCTTAACAAAAATTCCAAAGTGGTAGCAGTAGACATGAACTGCGATAAGTTCGAAAAATTTCCTTGCACTGGGAAAGGTCACCCAACGTCAGGCATCGCGTGAGGTTGTATGCCTGTTTTCCAAGCATTACCTCGACGACATTGTCTTGGTTCACTGGTATCGGTGGGCATCACGTGAGGTTCGGTTATTTTTCGGCATCACCCGACCGAAATTGCCTGGTTTATGCACGACCTGACCGACTTTGCCTATATATTTTGGGAGTCACCTGGACGTGCATGGGAATAGATCGACCAATTTCTTGGGTCGCTTAGGCATCACCTTTAATGTATTTCATTGTTGCTAGGCATCGCGTGAGGTTGTATCCTTATCGTGTCGGGACTTTTGTGGGTGCCAACCTGCATCTTGGGTTGGGCATCCCAGGTTGGCGCCACTATTTCTTTCGACATTGGGTTGCCTTGCCATGATACCCAATCGGGTTCCAACTTGCATGGGCATTCAGGCAACATTTGGGCACATTTTCGACGTGCGCTCAAAACGGTCGACCGACGTGCCGTGTCGGTCGGCCGACAGCATGTTTCGCTTTTGGCGACCCCTTGTATCGGGCATATCTAGGGACGTTGCCTTGTTTCTAGGCATCATTCAAATGACTTTCAGGCAACATCTGTGCACAGTTCCGTTCTGCACTGAAAACGGTCAGCCGGTGTGCCACGCCGGTCGGTCGACTTTTGGTGACCCATTCTCTATCGGACATTTCTAGGAACATTTGGCCATTGGGTACCTTTCCTAGGTGTTCCATGTTTGCTCGAATGACTTTCATCAGGCAACATTTGGGCACCGTTTTCATTATGCGCTGGAAACGGTCGACCGACGTGCCGTGTCGGTCGGCCGACGATCGGGCGACTTTCGGTGACCCCTAGTATCGGGCATATCTAGGGACCTCAGTTACTTGCGGACGTTGCCTTGTATGTAGTCATCATTGGAATGACTTTCAGGCAACATTTGGACAACGTTTTCGTTCTGCCCTGGAAACGGTCGACCGACGTTTTTTGTCGGTCGGCCGACGGTCGGGCAGCTCTTGGCGACCCTTTTTTCGGGACTTTTTTGGGTCATCGGGGCTTAGTGGACTTGTTTTGGGGTGTTTTTATGCATCGGTCATGCGTCGGTAGCGGTCATCGGTCATGCTAAAAAATTCGAACCTCTGCTGCTCTGGACTCACCCCCCCTCATATAACATCTTAACGAAATTTTCAAAGTGGTAGCAGTAGACATCAACTGCAATAAGATGAGTACTCGGGTATTCCCTTTGCCAAAGTTTGAGGGCGTCCATGGGAAGTCATAATATGTTGTTGGGAAGGTCTGGGAAGCTTGCCTAGGCATTTGGAAAAACTTTGAAAAAAAATGTCGGTCGACCGATTTTTTCGTCGGTCGACCGACGCGCGAGGTTCCTTACCGGGTGCTGCCGGGCTGTGATCGAGGTTTCCCGTGCGCGCGAGGTTCCTTACCGGGTTCTCTCGGTATCGTGATCGAGTTTTTCGTCGGTTGACCGACGCGCGAGGTTCCTTACCTGGTTTTCCAGGTAGCGTGACCGAGTTTTCTCGGTAGCCCGAGGTTCCTCTCCGGGTTTTCCCGGTAGCGTGACCGAGTTTTCTCGGTAGCCTGAGGTTCCTCTCCGGGTTTTCCCGGTAGCGTGACCGAGTTTTCTCGGTAGCGTGAGGTTCCTTCCCGGTACTGTTTTTCGTCGGTCGACCGACATTGTCCTGCTATTTTTGGTCGGCCGACCGACTTTGCCCATTTTGGGCCGACATTGCCTTGGTTCTATGCATCACCCTAAATACTTGTTGGGTGGTTTGGGTATTACCTTGGCAACATGGGTCGAGTTTTCTCGTGCACGCGAGGTTCCTTCCTCGGATGGATTTCCTTGTTGGGCGCCGGTCGACCGACTGTATCGTCGGCTGAACGACATTGCCTTGCATCGGGCGACCGACTTTGCCCATTTTTGGGCATCACCCAAATGACTTTACCTTATTTCTAGGCATCATCCGACCGACATTGCTTGTTTCTAGGCATAACTCGACCGACCTTGCCTTGTTTCTGGGCATCGTCCGACCGAAAAATTCCTTGTTTCTAGGCATCACCCGAGAGCACGAGGTTCACTCGCAGGAGCGCGCCTAGTT
>CASBWL010000477.1:110000-112500 GCA_949130495.1 Sambucus nigra
AGAACATGTAATCTCAGATCACATGAACGTATCTCACCCCAAAGCAATTAGAACGTTAAATCTCCCCCATCCTTTCGGGGGGATGCCAGGACATCGCATCTCCCCACGAGGGTAATCACACAGTCGGATAACCATCCCATCTTCGTGATTCCGAAGCTTCACGAAGATCGAATGCAAATCCCACTGTGTGATTTCCCCCGTATTCCTGGGAACGCCTAGGCGCTCGTTCCCCGACCCTTCCCGAAGGAAGGGGAGGTTGGCTAGGAACATCACCCCCCTCTATATAACATCTTAACAAAAATTCCAAAGTGGTAGCAGTAGACATGAACTGCGATAAGTTCGAAAAATTTCCTTGCACTGGGAAAGGTCACCCAACGTCAGGCATCGCGTGAGGTTGTATGCCTGTTTTCCAAGCATTACCTCGACGACATTGTCTTGGTTCACTGGTATCGGTGGGCATCACGTGAGGTTCGGTTATTTTTCGGCATCACCCGACCGAAATTGCCTGGTTTATGCACGACCTGACCGACTTTGCCTATATATTTTGGGAGTCACCTGGACGTGCATGGGAATAGATCGACCAATTTCTTGGGTCGCTTAGGCATCACCTTTAATGTATTTCATTGTTGCTAGGCATCGCGTGAGGTTGTATCCTTATCGTGTCGGGACTTTTGTGGGTGCCAACCTGCATCTTGGGTTGGGCATCCCAGGTTGGCGCCACTATTTCTTTCGACATTGGGTTGCCTTGCCATGATACCCAATCGGGTTCCAACTTGCATGGGCATTCAGGCAACATTTGGGCACATTTTCGACGTGCGCTCAAAACGGTCGACCGACGTGCCGTGTCGGTCGGCCGACAGCATGTTTCGCTTTTGGCGACCCCTTGTATCGGGCATATCTAGGGACGTTGCCTTGTTTCTAGGCATCATTCAAATGACTTTCAGGCAACATCTGTGCACAGTTCCGTTCTGCACTGAAAACGGTCAGCCGGTGTGCCACGCCGGTCGGTCGACTTTTGGTGACCCATTCTCTATCGGACATTTCTAGGAACATTTGGCCATTGGGTACCTTGCCTAGGTGTTCCATGTTTGCTCGAATGACTTTCATCAGGCAACATTTGGGCACCGTTTTCATTATGCGCTGGAAACGGTCGACCGACGTGCCGTGTCGGTCGGCCGACGATCGGGCGACTTTCGGTGACCCCTAGTATCGGGCATATCTAGGGACCTCAGTTACTTGCGGACGTTGCCTTGTATGTAGTCATCATTGGAATGACTTTCAGGCAACATTTGGACAACGTTTTCGTTCTGCCCTGGAAACGGTCGACCGACGTTTTTTGTCGGTCGGCCGACGGTCGGGCAGCTCTTGGCGACCCTTTTTTCGGGACTTTTTTGGGTCATCGGGGCTTAGTGGACTTGTTTTGGGGTGTTTTTATGCATCGGTCATGCGTCGGTAGCGGTCATCGGTCATGCTAAAAAATTCGAACCTCTGCTGCTCTGGACTCACCCCCCCTCATATAACATCTTAACGAAATTTTCAAAGTGGTAGCAGTAGACATCAACTGCAATAAGATGAGTACTCGGGTATTCCCTTTGCCAAAGTTTGAGGGCGTCCATGGGAAGTCATAATATGTTGTTGGGAAGGTCTGGGAAGCTTGCCTAGGCATTTGGAAAAACTTTGAAAAAAAATGTCGGTCGACCGATTTTTTCGTCGGTCGACCGACGCGCGAGGTTCCTTACCGGGTGCTGCCGGGCTGTGATCGAGGTTTCCCGTGCGCGCGAGGTTCCTTACCGGGTTCTCTCGGTATCGTGATCGAGTTTTTCGTCGGTTGACCGACGCGCGAGGTTCCTTACCTGGTTTTCCAGGTAGCGTGACCGAGTTTTCTCGGTAGCCCGAGGTTCCTCTCCGGGTTTTCCCGGTAGCGTGACCGAGTTTTCTCGGTAGCCTGAGGTTCCTCTCCGGGTTTTCCCGGTAGCGTGACCGAGTTTTCTCGGTAGCGTGAGGTTCCTTCCCGGTACTGTTTTTCGTCGGTCGACCGACATTGTCCTGCTATTTTTGGTCGGCCGACCGACTTTGCCCATTTTGGGCCGACATTGCCTTGGTTCTATGCATCACCCTAAATACTTGTTGGGTGGTTTGGGTATTACCTTGGCAACATGGGTCGAGTTTTCTCGTGCACGCGAGGTTCCTTCCTCGGATGGATTTCCTTGTTGGGCGCCGGTCGACCGACTGTATCGTCGGCTGAACGACATTGCCTTGCATCGGGCGACCGACTTTGCCCATTTTTGGGCATCACCCTAATGACTTTACCTTATTTCTAGGCATCATCCGACCGACATTGCTTGTTTCTAGGCATAACTCGACCGACCTTGCCTTGTTTCTGGGCATCGTCCGACCGAAAAATTCCTTGTTTCTAGGCATCACCCGAGAGCACGAGGTTCACTCGCAGGAGCGCGCCTAGTTGTCTCGTGCGGGTGACGTTCCTTACTTGAATGTATTT
>CASBWL010000478.1:0-84000 GCA_949130495.1 Sambucus nigra
TTATTACAAATAAGGTTTTAGAATAAACATATATTTGTCAAAAATCTTCATGGAAAGGAAGATCAAGTGATAAGAGCATCTTTAACCTTGGGGGTCACCTGTGGAATGTTCATAGCAGCAGCATCGGTCATATTAGTGTCACAAACAACCTTATCAATTCGACCAATTTCCTCACCCTCATTAATGGTGTTGTCCACCTCCATCAGCATCTCAACGGCCATGGATATAGCCTCCTCGTCATCGCCTTCCCTCTTTCCAACCAACTCCACTATATCGGGATAATGCTTCCTGGTCCTCTTTTTGAGCTTATCATAACCTTTAAGAAAGAAGCTTAAGATTTTGAGATTGTAGTCTGTAGAAGATTTGAATTTCTTAACATCATTATCCTCTACTTGGGCAAGATACACATTGGCTTTGGAAAGCTTATCATTGGCCTTTCTCAAGGCCTTGTCAAGACTCTGGCTCTTCACAACATTAGTAGAAATCTTCTCCTTTAGTTGCGTGATCACTTCCTCAGTCGAGTTCACCACTTTTGTTTTCTCGACGAGGTGATTGTCCCTGACCTCTAGCTCACTACACTTCTTCTTCTTATTCTTCTTCTTCTTCTGATCATCCAAATCTTCTTGAAGAACTTAATTGGAATTTTTTTACTCCTCGAAGGAAACTTGGTTGTCTATATCTTTCTCAGGAAGCATGGCGTCAGCCATGGTGCTTTGGAAAAAGATATAGTAAGTTCAGTAGATAATATGGTAGAATCATAAGGCAATTAAAAATACAACATACAAAGAACTTATCACGTAAGCCCTATGCTTAAGAATTCCCCACAGGGTGTTAGCATCCCAAATCCTGGGGAATTTAAAGTCTGGGGTATGCCCATAATATCCAAGAATATATACAATGTTAATGATGTCATGGAAGATAAAGTTATTGTCACGCCTGATCTTGTTGACAGTCATAGGGTTCTCCGAATGAAACTTACACTCCTCTACCACGGGATAACTACTAAAAGTCTCCACTCTTTTAAATAGCCTCCGACCAGGTTGACCTTCAATATCCACATGCTCTAAGGGCCTTTTGACGCCACTAGGGGATGAACATCCATGTCAACTTGGAGGCAATATAAACTTTCGTTTGAGCTTTAGCCTCAACTGTCATTTGGGCCTCACCATCATCTTTTTTTTTGTTATGAGCTTAACCTCGTTCTACCATTTGGCATTATCATCATTTTTCTCTTAGCCTCTTCCTCAATCTTTTTCTTGCGAGCATTACCAAAAGAAGTGCTATCAACTAGCAACGGAGTCATACCCAAGAAGGCTCAACATAAATGTTTGAAGAATTAGGATTTGAAGCTAAGCAAGAGCACTACATCAACCAAAATCAAAGAGATAAGCTAAAGACGAACTAATATAATTAAAAGATTTATATCTTCTTCAACCACTGGCTCAGGTTTCCCTTCTTAGACAGTGGAAATATTACCCTTAACCACCAAGGTGTCCTATTATTCTCGATCACAAACACATCCAGGAGGAGTATAATACTCAAGCATTATAAAAAATTTAGTGAGAAAAGTTTCCTCAAACTCAACAGGATTTAGTGTGCACTTTTCCAAGACTAATCGTTTTAAAGTTTTCGATAGTTTGGGAGCTCTTTTCTCTGCTGAAAGGTTTAACAAGAAAAAAGTGAAACATAAAATAAGTTTGAGAAAGTTATAAAGCACAATGGAGAGATGTTTATCAACATGATCTGTTCCACACTAATCATGAGGAACACTACAAGATCGGGTTTTTTCGTTTAAATAAAACTCATAGTCGCCCTTCAGGTATACAAGTTGATTATTCCATCTATGATTGCTCGTATGAACAACTTGCACCATTTCCAAGTCAAAATTTTGAGGGGCAAAGTAGTAGTACCCATTAGCCTTGGCATTGTCCTTCACGCCATACACAAATCTAAAGATATCCACACTAAGGTCAAAACTAATGTGAGCTTTCCAATATACCATTGATCCTAGAATGGACCTATAAGCATTTGGTGGAAGTTGGGTTAGAGCCACTCCATAACCCCTTAAGATAGACTTAATAATAGGATGAAGAGGCAAACGGAATCCAACTTTAAGATCCTCAACGGGGAAACATATCTCATAAGTATTAGGCCAGTGATAAACTCTCTCGTTAGAATTAGGAAGTCTCAATGAGATGCCACTGAAGATCTCATATTTATCTGTCACTTTTTCTCATTCATCATCAATGATGTCGCAACCACGATTTTGAGCATTAGTGTTGGTTGCATTCTAAGAATCAGAGCTCCCATAGGTACTCTCCTCGATGGGAGGTATAACCACATGAGAGGTAGAAATCCTAGGCCTCTTATGCATAAATCTATTTAACGAGGTGTCTAAATCAATAATGTATATATTAGACATCATGCTTAAGAATTTTCTACCACCTTTGGGGTGATCCACTTTAACAACATTTGTAGGTTTTGTGAACTCATGGAAACTGTGCTCCAGAACTGGGGTTGTGGTGCAGAACTAGTAGAGGAAACTACCTGGGGAGTATACCTAGGATGACCAGGCTCTCCCTCAGGACGAATGACATCGAGAGGATTTGGAAACCTTCTGGAAACAACACCAAAACAAGACTGATCTAACTCAATTAAATGCTTTAGCCATCTTTGAACCCAATGTCCGTAACTCATCAAAAATGAAACTTGAATGTAGAAGATAATCTATTAGGGGATAAAGTAGATTTTAGGGAAGAAAGACCTAAAAAAAACTTAAAATTAGAAAACCCTAGGAAAATTAACTCAATTAACACTAAAGACTACTGGCCACCCAATTATAGGTTAAACCTAATAACTACCATTAACAAAAATCAACAAACAACAAGAAACTATAGAAAATTGTAGAAGAAAAAACTCAGGAGCTACAAAGGGGAAAGTAATGTACCTGAAACCCTAAAATGTTGAAGATGACTCAGATGGTTCTTAATTTAGGCGATAATAATTACTTCTATTAAAGCAAGGCATGATGTCATGCCTGTGAGAGGGTATTGACGCATCGCAGACTGACATACGTGCCCCAGACACGCGCATCATAATTACACCAGATGACATTCCCAGCACTTGCCTCATGTTAATTTCAAACCACAAGGATGATTTTTAAAAAGTTAATCTTCTCGGCGTGCATCGAGAATATTCAAAGATTATGATAGTCAACGAAGCTGACAAAATTTCTCATTCAACACTCTACTCACTCAATCTACTTAGCACATACTTAGGAGAAGCAATACTTCCATGAAAATGCCGTAAACCTCAATCTCGAGATGGATCTTGGGGGATTTTTTTATACTATAAATATGGTATGATTCCTAAACTAATCACTAGAGGACAACTAGACTCATTATCTACCAGAATCAGGTCGGATAATATAACAATGAGATCGACTCATATTATAGTTGGTCGACCATCGTATTATGGTCGATCTTGGTATTCAAGACAATATATTTAAATCTGTTAGTTAAATATAATATTAACTTCATTCAATAGTTCCGTCACAATATGCATGAGTCAGGCAGTGGGATGATGTCAACAGTGTACCCATGTGGGGGAAACAGATAAACATTCTCTCCCACCATGTGCACCCATACTAACTTTATAATTATTCCTACATTATCATGTAAAGTGGGTATTTGTTTAATTTATAATGACACCCCTCGTACACTTTAGTGAACTACTCATAATAGTTCATAAATAAATATACCCACACCTATGTTTAAGGTGGGGGGGGGGGGGGGGGGGGGTAAGAAAGAAAGGAATAACTAAATTAGATTACGCACTCTTATTCTACTTTATCCATACTATCTACACTTTCACATGTGGATGTAGGCACCACCTTGGGCCGAACCATGTAAATATGAACTCGCTCATTTTCTCTCATCTCTCCCTATAGCGAGTCCTAGATTAGTATTCATTTTTTTTGGAAATTAATTTTTTAATGGAAGTCATGATTTTTTTGCGAAAAATTATCTTTTTTGCTGCTCGAAATCATAATTAGTTGGAAAATAATTTTTTTGTTAAAAAATATTTTATTTGGTCAAAATCAGCTTTATTTTTCCCAAGATCAATTTTTTTTAACAAAAATCAATTTTTCTTTTTTAAAGGAAATTATCTTTTCTGGTGTTGGAAATCATTTTTTGGGTAGAAAATAATTTTTTTCTTCAAATCATTTCGTATGGTCAAAAACAATTTTGTTTTTCTGAACTTTATTTTTCCAAAGAAAACAATTACTTAATACTTATTTTTGTTTGAAATTATTTTTTTGTTGTTGAAAATCATTTTTTGCGTGGATAATATTATGTTTTGTTTAAAATCACTTTATGGGGTAGAAAAATAATTTTAATTTACCGGATATCAAAATTTTTAATCAAAAATTAGAGTTTTTGGGGTGGAAAATAATTTTTTTATCAAAAATTATTTTATTCAGGAAATAATAATTTTTTCTCCTGGAAAATAATATTTTTATCCCAAATAATTATTTTTTTGAAATCATTATTCTGGGAAGAAAACTATTTTTTTATTGAAAATAATTTTACTTTGTAGAAAACATTTTTTACCTTGAAATTAATTTTTTGCACCGAAAATCTATTTTTGTATTTATTTTTTCACTGAAATTATTTATTTTTGTCATTGGAAATCATTTTTTTGTTTGGAAAATATTTTTTGGAGGAAATCATTTTATTTCTTAAAAACCTTTTTTTTGAAATTTAAATTTTTTACCAAAATTATTTTCTTGATTTTTTCTTCATATTTTTGAGTTTGTTGAAATTGTTTTCGTATAATATTTACAATTTGTAATAAATTTATTTTATTTCCAGGTGTAATATATATATATATATATATATATATATATATATATATATATATATATATATATATATATATATATATATATATATATATATATATATATTCGCAGACACATAGTGTTCGCATAATGCTCTAGTGTATATAGTTCTTTGCTTAAAATCTATCTCCTTTTAATTGTTGGAGAAGTGCCTTTTATTAGTGGCCATATAAAGCCTCTTTTAATATTATTTTAATAAAAATCAAACCAATAAACATTTTCCAAATTATATATATTGAAATATCCAAATTACATTTTTAATCCAACACAATCACATAATTTTTTTTTATTTAAAACCCTTCTCTCTCAGTTAAACTAGCAAACATTATCTAAACTCTACATTTAACCCATCACAACCACAATTATATTTTTGACCCTATTACCATTAAACAAACTCAAATCCTAACCATTCCTCTACTATTCCTCTTAGAATGACTCTCTCTCTCTCTCTCTCTCTCTCTCTCTCCCCACTATCTTCCATGACCACCATATCCCTCTTTCTCTTCATAATACATCCCTTCGAATAAACTCCATTTTCTTCATTATTCACTTTTCAAGAACCATAATTTTTTTGTTTGCTAAAAATAAAACATTAGACCATCTCCAGCCCATTTTTTTTTCACACTCAAAATGTCAAAATACATTTTTACTCCCCCAAAAGTTGATTTGACCCAAGTCAATAAGCAAAACAGTGCTCATGAGACAAGTGAAGTGCCACATGATGAGTGAAAAAATGTTGAAGACAAAAAAACAAGGATCGTGTGACAGGTGAAGTGTTACAAGATCCTAGTTGTTCCACTTTTGGTTAGCAAATCTAGTTGCATTTTGCAACCAATTTTGCTAGCTTTGACAAGTTTTACAGTATGCCGAAGACTCTGAAGAGCTAGTAACACGAAAAGGGTTGGCAAAAATAGCATTTTGTAAATATACCAATAATTTTGGAGATGGTCTTATATATTTTTAAACCTATTTTGAATTGAAACATACATAAATTGAAATTTAAACCCCCAGTGTACTACAAAAAGAACTTAAAATCATAAAACATGTAATAAACTCATCGTCATGGTCATTTTGTCAACGAATGTCGAGGCAAAAATTAAAACAAAAGTCACTGAATTTTTACTAACATTGGTGACGCGACTAAGAATGTGTCTCAGAAGTGTGTACTCTCTATGCTCAAGTGCAAGCCTGTCACGTTATTAATAAACTCGGTAAGTCGGGATCGTATCCATAGGGAAATAGGATAATGGAATTGTAATGACGTTGGACAGACGAATGAATCCTAACTCTGAATCTAAAGAAAAAGAAAAGATGATTGATTTTGGGAATTGTTTATAACTAAATGAAATTTTGAAAATAATTATTTAATGCACGAAAGTATGAATGAAATGCAGTTACTCTAAATTACTGATGTTAATTGACTTGAAACTGTAAACTATATGATGAAAGAACAGGATGGAAATACAATCCCCCAACCTTAGTGTATTGATGATATAAAACTAATCGTAAATTTCAATGATTAATTAGACCAAAAATTTAGTACTCCCAAGCATTACGTATATGAGGTTCAAGCCCGCATCATACTTAATCCGAGGACGAGTAAATCGGTATTTCAATAGTTACACTCGAATTATATTCTAAAGCATCTCGATTACCTGGAAGCAAACGAGATCTAAAGATCTGCAATTTTCGTATTTCTATGCAATATGATCATAATCAAACCATTAAATTTAGAGGATTAATTTTATGTACATACAACTACCACATCGGGTTGGGTTCATGCATTTCGACCCTTAAAAGTCTAGTCTACCATGATGAACTTAATGAAAACAATTTTGGAATTGCAAGAAATCATGATTAAACTAAGGAAAAATTGAAGAATGATGTAAACTGGAAATTAAACAGAGGAAATTACTCACTAATCTAACCAAAGCACACAAAGCATCAATTAACAATACTTGTAATCACAGAAATCTGAACAATCTTCAAACTCGGAACTAAAATTGTAATCAATCTTCAAACTAGGGTTTGTACAGAAAGAATGGAAAATTGGCTAAATTTTTTGTACAAAGAATGATAATAAAACAGGTTTAACTACCCTACAAAACTCTAAGAGTTTCAGCTGCACTAGGACTCTCCATTAGAGGAAGTTTAGAAAATTAAAACTCGATAGGCGGACCGGTCCGGTCCTCGTGTGGTTCGGTCTACCTGGAATCCGGATCGGTTCTTTTAATTCTTGCGCGAATCGATCAGGGGCGGATCGGTTCTTTTATTTTCTTCTAGCTTTGGTTCGTCTTCGGTCTGGGGTTCTCTGGAATTTGACATTGCGGACCGGTCCGGGGCGGATTGGTCCGGGCTTCCTTTGACTTTTCCCTTCAGACTTTGACTGCTCATAACTTTCACACCGGGACTCCGATTGAGGTGTCGTTTCTTCCTATGTGCTCATGAACTTGATATATTCAACTTCTCTTTAGGTGCCTCATCCGAATTCGGGGTGAAAATTACAATTTTTTCCTTTTGACTTTCCTTCTTTTCTTTCTTGATTCTTTCGATTTCTTTCTTTCTTTACTTGACATCAAATACCTGCAAAATTAGTAAGAAGTACCAAAAATTCGGTGTACTCTTTAGGATAAGTCAGTAGCAAGATTATGAGATAAATTCAAATCAATTACGTTGTTCAAGGTGCTAAAAGTAACTAAATTAAAGGGATAATTTGGGAAGAATTTATGCCTAATCAAACCCCCCAAACTTAGAACTTTGCGCATCCCTAGCAATGTAAAAGAATCCTAGCTAAGCTCAACTCTGGAAAATCATTTTATTGGGATAAAATACCTTTTTCGCGGGCAAGCGATTGCATTTAGCGTATGTAACAAACCTTTAAACCCCTAGGTTACCCTAGTAGGACGAGTTGTGTCTCGTGAGGGTTTGCAGTGAATATACCCACAAAATTCTACTCAAAGAAACTTCAAAATACGCAAAAATTGTATAATTCAAACTTTCCCAGAAAATAGTCATCATCAAGTCATGTTCAAGAGTCTCAAATCATAGTGCATGTGTGCGAAGCCGAAAATTTAATCGCCAATTTCAATCGATTGATCATTACGTTACTTATTCAAAAATTCATTTTGATTTCAAATTCTCACGGAATGCTCTCACAAACAAATCTCTCGGATTATGGCTATTCTCTCGGTATGTGTCATATAAAGAGCAAATATAATGGACGCAAAGTCACGTATACAAGTAAAAAGACAGAAATTTTATAGTGATAGGACCTCATCAACGGGATACGGTTTTAAAAACGGGAACATTGCCTCTTATTTATGCATTCAATCTCTTTTTATTATCTTTTGGTGTATTGGCTCTCCACGCGGTAACCAATTTTGCAATTCGGACTTGGTTAGGACTTTTTCGGGTTTTAAGGTGTATTGGGTAAAATGAAAATGGTATGGAAGTTTGGAATTGGAAAAGTCATTTATGATGTCCATTTTTGCTTTTCCGGGCTATTGCTCATTTTTTTCTTCTTTTTCTCTATTTTTCTATTTTTCACTTCTTTTCTTTTCTTGCTATTTTTGTTGAGAATATCTATTTTTTTTCTTATCCCTTTTTATGCACTTTCCAAACTTTATTGAATATTCCTTTTTCACAATTCTAGGCCAATTGGGGGTTTTCGGGTTGTCAAACGAAAGGAAAAATTATTCGGCTCAATTTGGGTTACAAAAGGGATAATTTTTCACGACTTTTTATGGGTAATATTTTTGGGTAACAAATGATGGCCTACTTCATTGTCCGAATTACTTATTAATTTACCATATTGGCCTCGAGATTAATTAAGTTTAGAGATTTGTAGCGCGCTTTTTAAGGAAATATGACACATAGTTATCAAAACCGATCAAAATGAAAGGATTGAGATCCTCGACGACTTTTTAGGCGCTGAAAAGAACTTTGAGTTAACAATTAACTCGGATTGATTTATAAATTTCACAAAGATGAAAGGCTCAAATCTCACTGGGCTTGTTAATCTCCACACTTATTCGTTAAGTTGTCAATTTTCGCACAATTTCCAGCTTTGGTCAATTTCGGCTTTGTGTATTTGAATTTTACAACTTGAGACTTTACACCGACTTTTAATGATATTTTTGTAAAATTTGAATTCCATTTTTTATTTATTTTGAACAAAAATATTTTTGGATTTTTCAAAATTTTATGATATTTTTGGGCATTTTTGAAAATTTGTGAAGTTTTAGAAATATGCACTTGTGAGCCCCCCCCCCCCCCCCCCCCCCCAACTTAGACTTTTGCATTGTCCTCAAGCAAAAAGGACTAAAATCTAAACAAGGCAAAATAAGAAGTGTGATAAATAAAATAAACAAATGGAGAAAATGCAGATTTTTATAAAACAGGATTGTGGTACAAAAACAGTAAAGAGCATACATCATGTGGACAAGGGAAACAACTAAAAACTATCACAACCAAACAAAGTTTCATTGGGGCGGTGGTTGGGAAGAGTTGGGCGTATCGGGGACATAGGGTTCATAGAATTAGGAGGGCAATGGCTCGTTGGGGTCCCCTTGGCGTCGGTACATGTCCTCTTGGAAACGAAACATCATGTTGGTATCGCGACGGTAGTCAGTCAAAAAGTTGTTGAATCTCATCTCAAGGGCCGACTTAGTGAGGTTGCTACCCGCCCATTCAAAATCCGGGTCATCGTCTTCTTCGGTCGACTCTTCATCCGCTCATACGTCACCCATCTCCACATCAGCACCGGCTTCTTCTTCTTTCTCTTCTTCATTCTCACTCGAGGCAGCGTCGTCCTCGTCATCACTTCCCCGCCTCACCCGGAGGATGACTAGATGTTTGGCACCCCGTGTGAGGGTTCCCTATCCAAAAGGACTGGGGAGGCGAGTACGATCAAGTGGTGCCTCAATGCCAACGTCCTTGAGGATGGAGGTAATCAAACGTGCATATGGAAGTGGTGATGCACCTTTCTCATCCATGGCCGCGGTGATGATGTCGGCGTATAGGGTGTGGGTTAGGTTAATGGAAGTGTTGGGATCGAAGAGGTGATATGTTAATGTGGACTGAGAGGGACGCATCGCTGAATCGTTGGACATTTGCAAGATATTGGCGCACATAATTTGAAAAGTGAGATGCATTTTATCATTAAGACGTCCAACAACGACAGTTTAGCCGCTCCATGCAACATCGGGGGCAATGCGTTCCATGATCAGTTCTTTGGCGACCGGTGCGACATTTCTTGGGTAGGTGAAATCTTGAACATCGTATTCGGCCAACTTGGTCGTGAGAAGGGCCAACGAGAAAGGGATAAAGGTGTCGTCAACTTATGCTTGAGACTCGACTTTGCCCGTCTGAACAAGGGAGCCATAGAAAGATCGGACCTCGGATGGCCATACCGCTTCATACGGTTTATTAAAGAATCGACACCAACCCCTATGCATGAAGAGGACGGTGAAAAAATTGGGCAAACTTGGCCACTGGACAGCGCGCTCCATGTGGAGTTTGCGAACCGGACCGAAGAATCGATTGCACCACCGCTCCTCTTGGCGGGAATGAAATTCACCATGGCCAAAGGGGAGGATGTCGGTGGATTCGTATTTAACGGTGGTGGGGCATTGGGCCATGATAATAGGGAGACTTTGCTGGAAAATATAGGGAGAGAGAAGAGAGGAGTCAAGTGGTTGAAGGTGTGAAGAAAAGTGGAGGTTGTGGGTTGGTATTTATAGGGGAGGGGTGGGTAGGGGTTGGGAAATGGAGTGTATATGGGAGGGAAATTGAAGGATTGGTTATGGAGAAACGAATTGGGAGGGAAGGGAAGGGATTGGGGAGAAGGGGGGGTGCACCTAGGGAAGGGGAAATCAATTTGTGCAGAGGGCAGACAGGTCCACCTGGGTACCGGACCGGTTCGGTCCTTTAATCTTCGAACTCTTCAGTTGCCGGATCGGTCCGGCTCTAAAATAAAGGAACTGGTTTGGGGAGGACCGGTCCGACCCAAAAAGAAAGGAACGATCCGTTTTTTTTAATTGGGCTAGATTCCCCCCCCTAACTTGATTTCGATCACTCATCTCCAAAAAATTTCGATTATCATCATTATCCCTATTAGTTTGGAATAAACAATTCTCTCAAAATCTATGGTCAACGCAACTTGACTAGATTTCCCAAAACATGTGAATGCTCTCTCTTGAATGTACCGTAATCCTATGGACTCTCACTACTCACAAGACTCTCATTTACTATACACAAGAGTTCACCCCATACGCGTCGGGGGTGCGACGACCTCACTTTAGCATCTCACTCTACCCCGTAAACGGGGTTCGATAATCAAACGGTGTCGACTTCTTCCACAGACGCCTATAGATATGGATTTAGGCATTGTCCATTTACTTTGAATGTATTTCCCCCTTTCAATTCATCTGACTCAACAGCTTCGTGAGGGAAAACATTCTTCACAACGAACGGGCCAGACCATCTTGACCGTAACTTGCCCGGAAAGAGATGAAGCCGAGAGTTATAAAGAAACACTTTTTGCCCGGGAAGAAACTCTTTATGTCGAATGATGTTATCGTGAGTAAGTTTCATCCTTTCTTTGGAGAGTTTAGCGTTCTCATACGCATCATTACGTATCTCTTCTAACTCATTTATTTGAAGCTTGCGAGCTTCACCGGCCTTATCCATGGCATAGTTTAACTCCTTAATTTCCCAATACGCCTTGTGCTCTAATTCCACGGGAAGATGGCAAGGTTTGCCATAGACGAAGCGGAAAGGGGACATGCTAAGCGAATTTTTGTATGAGGTATGATAGGCCCATAGCGAATCGTTCAATCTAAGTGACCAATCTTTTCGGGTAGGATTGACGGTCTTTTCGAGAATGTTCTTGATTTCCTGATTCGCTAGTTCGGCCTGCACTTTCATTTATGGGTGATAAGTCGTTCCAACATTGTGAACGACACCATACTTTCTCATGAGCTTAGCGAATGGCCTATTGCAAAAGTTCGTGCCATTATCGCTCATAATTGCTTTCGGATCACCGAAGAGAGAAAGTATGTGTTCCTACAAGAACTTAATCACAACTTTGTTGTCATTTGTCTTGGTAGCTATAGCTTCAACCCATTTAGAAACATAGTCTACCGCGACAAGGATGTATAGGAAACCCAAGGATGGGGGGAAGGGGCCCATGAAGTCAATACCCCAACAGTTGAAGATCTCAATAATGAGTATGGGGGTAAGAGGCATCATGTCTCATTGGGTAATAACTCCCATTCGTTGTCACCTATTGCAAGATTTACAAGCATCGTTCACATCTCGAAATATTATGGGCCAATAGAGGCCGCATTGTAGAATTTTAGCGAACGTCTTTTTCATCAAAAAGTGTCCACCACAAGCTTCCGAATGACAAAATTGGATGACTTTGGGGATCTCGTCATCCGGTACGCATCGTCGGATGATTTAGTCGGTGCAATATTTAAACAGGAAGGGATCGTCATAGAAAAACATGCGCGACCAAGTAATAAACCTCTTCTTATCTTGCGGTGTCCAGTCGGGAGGGATGGCTCCCGTGACAAGGTAGTTCACTATATCCGTAAACCAGGGCAAAGAAGAGGTAGCAAAGAGTTGCTCATCCGAAAATTATTCGTCTATGGGTATGGATCACTAGGTACGTCGGACGAAAGTCGTGATAAGTGGTCGACAACGACGTTTTCTACTCCTTTCTTTTTTTTAATGGAGAGATTAAACTCTTGTAGTAGTAGGATCCACCTTATGAGGCACGTCTTTGCATCTTTCTTGACAAGTAGGTATTTCAATGCCGTGTGGTCGGTGAAGCAAGTAATGGGAGAACCGATAAGGTAACATCGAATTTTGTCAAGGGCAAAGACTACCGCTAGAAAATCCTTCTCGATAGTGGAGTAATTGAGTTGTGGTACGGTAAGAGTCCGGCTAGCATAGTAGATGGCATGAGCCTATTTGTCTTTTCTTTGGCCCAAAACAACCCCTATCGCATAATCGCTAGCATCACACATAAGTTCTAATGGTAAAGACCAATCCGGAACCTGCATGATGGGAGCTGACACAAGCATGGTTTTTAGTTTTTCAAAAGCGCTTTGTGTAAGGACATTTTTGTCCATTATCAATATGTATGTCATACGCCGTTACACCGTTGAAGAAATTCAAGATTGCATCTACATCAACGGATCCGAATATCAAAGCGTCTTCAACATCATAGCCTCTGCGAGAATGAACTTGGCGTAAGTTTTTTCAAGCAAAATGAGGCATTTATTATTCTGGGTCAACCGGACCGATCCGGTCACAAACGGACCGATCCGTTTTGCTGGAGGCCAGTATACCCCGGACCGATGGCAAACCGATGAGGAGAAATAGCCGAACCGATCCGACCTCATTCGGACCGATCCGCCTCTTAATAAAAGAACCGATCCGGTCAAATCGGACCGATCCGCCCTCAATCCGGACCGATCCGACGGGGATAATCTCTGCCAGATTCGCTGCAGATTTTTTAGGCTCAAAGACTTCTTATTTAAATCCAACTTCGGGGAGTTATTTTTCAAGACTTACATACACGATTTTCAGAGTCCTAAATACTCTAAGTCTTCACCTTTTTGATGTGCCAAACATCTTTTTGATTCACACACAAAAATCCCAATTACTTTTGTGAATCTTTTGGAACCCTAGAACACAAGCTTTGTTGTTGTTCATCTTTGTGGAGAGATCTTTGCAACCGAGGGCTGCGTGTCATTGCTGAGGGAGTCTCTACAAAGTGTTATGGCTACGTGTCATTGAGGAGAGCTGCGGTTCTTTCTTCGTTGTTTGGGCTGCGAGTCCTTGGAGGGTGCTGCGTGTATTCTCTTGCTGAGTTCAAGACTGCGTGTCTTTGTGGGTTGGCTGCGCGTTGATCCATTGCAGATTTCTCTATGTAATTGTAAGTTGCGGCTTGTATATTCATAGTGAAATAAAGGTTTTACCCGAAAGGGGTTTTTTCCTGAATTCTGTGTCTCAGCATATTTTTGTGTCACATGATTTATTTGTTTATGGGTTGACACACGCACGCACTTTAGATGCATGTTTAAGGGTTGAAATTTAATAAGTGTGTCTAATTAGAAATTTGCGAAGTTAATCAATATCACGCATTCTCACTTTGGCATGCTTTCGTCCACTCAAATGGGTTGTCCTTCATAAGTAGGTTGCTTAAGGGTCTATCGATGGTTCTAAAGTCCTTAATGAACCTTCTATAAAACCCCGCGTGGCCCAAGAACGAGCGCATGTCTTTGAGCGATTTTGGTGGGGGTAGATTGGCTATGACATCTATCTTAGCTCTATAAACTTCTATCCTCTTGGATGAAACTATGTGGTCAAGAACTATTCCCTTGGTGACCATGAAGTTGCATTTCTCCAAATTCATCACTAAGTTCTTTTCCACACACCGCGCAAGTACTTTTTCCAGTTTTTCAAGACAAAGGTCGAAAGAGGTGCCAAAAACGCTGAAATCGTCCATGAACACTTCAAATCCTCTCTCGAGCATGTCACTAAATAGGCTCAACATGAACCTTTGAAAGGTCGCGGGTGCATTACACAAGCCAAATGGCATATGTTTGTACGCAAACGTACCAAAAGGGCAAGTGAAGGTTGTTTTCTCCTTGTCAAGTACATCTACCTCTATTTGGTTATATCCGGAATAACCATCAAGGAAGCAATAGTAAGGGTGACCCGCTACTCTCTCAAGCATCTGATCAATAAATGGCAAGGGGAAATGGTCCTTCCTAGTTCCCTCATTGAGTTTCTAGTAATCAATGCAAACGTGCCACCCGGTGGTGGTACGTTGGGGAACTAGCTCTCCCTTAGCATTCTTAATCACTGTCATGCCCGACTTCTCCGGGACAACTTGAATAGGCTCACCCACTTGCTATCCGAGATTGGGTAGATAATCCCGGCATCCAATAGCTTAATTATTTCGGTCCTCACTACTTCTTTCATATTAGGGTTTAGCCTTCTTTGCATTTCTCTCGAGGGAATGATATCCTCTTCGAGATGGATCTTGCGGGTGCAAATCAAAGGACTTATATCTTTCAAATCACCAATGCACCAACCAAAATCACTTTGGTGCTTCCTCAGAATTTTTAGCAATTTACCCTCCTCCTCTTAGTCTAGGCTAGAGGAGACAACAACAGAAAATATCTCATCCTCTCCTAGATATGAATATTTAATATGGGAGGGGAGTTTCTTCAATTCGAGGGTTGGAAATTTTTTGTTAGAGGGAACAATGCATGTATCCCTCGGTGGTAACTCCTCGAATCTAGAAAGCTAACTTATATCTCTCACGTCCTAGTCCGACGTGTTCTCATCAAATAACTCTCTCAACTCCTCAACCTCCATCTCAAATGCGGTGTACGTCCCCTCACTCTGGTGACTAGACACTAAACAAGACCCTAAGGCATATCCACAATAAGTTTCCTCGAAATACTCCTCTACGATCTCGTCTATTAGGCTCACCACGTGAAGATCATCTTCTTCCCCTGTCTATTGTGCGATATGGAAGATGTTAGTCTCTAAAGTCATGTTCCCAAAAGTGAGTTGCATTCACCCATTTTGAGTATTGATGATTGCGTTAGCCGTAGCTAAGAACAGGAGCCCAAGGATGATGGGAACATGGTTGCTTGAGGTAAAGGAGGGCTCCGTGTCCCAAATGACAAAGTCTACCGGGAAGTAGAAAGTGTCAACTTGGACGATCACAACCTCAACTATGCCTCGTGGAATCTTCATGGTTCGATTCGCTAATTGGAGAGTGACCTTTGTGGCCTTGAGGTCGCCCAAATCAAGTTGCCTATAGATTGCGTAAGGGAGAATATTGACACTTTCTCTCGAATCAAGTAAGGCTTTCTCAATTTTATTTTTTGCAATGATGCAGGAAATGGTGGGTGCATCGGGATCTTTGAATTTGGGCGGGAGATCATTGAGTAGGATGTAACTCACGTTCTATGCTAGGAAGACATTCTTCTTTACCTTTATCCTCCTCTTTACCGTAAAAAAGTTTTTGATGACTTTTGCATAGGCTGGAATTTTCTTAATAGCATCGAGGAAAGGTAAATTTAGCTTCACCTACTTTAGTACGTACAACACTTCATCACGGGGATTTCCTTTATTGGAAGGAATCAACCTTTGAGGAAATGGTGTCGCGGTGGGTGGTTTCATTACTACCTCGAGCTCACTAGTGTCTTCTTTTTCACTCTCATTCAAGGGGACATCTTCGGCCTCTTTTGTGAAGGGAAAAATCTCCTTGTCTTTGGTTGCGTCATGTGGGAGAGGTGATAAATCAACGACTCTCCCACTACGAAGAGTGGTCACAACTTTAAATTGCTCCTGATGTTCTATCGAGGTGGAGCTAACACTAGTTTGACCTTGGGGTGGTCTTTGGCCCTGGGCAGGAAACTTGCCCTTCTCTTGGATACTAAACGATGACTGCAATTAGGAGATGCTCACATTCATGTCGTTCATCATGCGCTCATGCCCAGCATTAGTTGCAGTATGGGTATTGATAAAGTGGTTGATCGTATCCTCGAGACTTCACCGCGGTGGAGGGATGTATGCTCCTTGAGGTGGTGGTGCTTGCACATGTCCTTACATGTGTGGAGCTTGTTGAAAATGCGATGGTGGAGGAGGGGTAACATGTGAATTAGGATTCAACGCAGCATGTTGTTGCCTATAGCTAAAACCAGGGTGGTTTTTCCATGAAGGGTTGTAGGATTTCCCGTGCGGGGCACCGAAATTACCCTTAAAGCCTCCTATGCCACTAACTTTCTCTTGAAGCATCACTTTGTAGGCGGGTATAGTCGGGTATTCCTCAGTTGAAGGACCCGCCTCACAAATCTCCCACACCTTCTCAACAGGGTTTGGGATAGATCCAGTTGGTCCTCTTCCACATTCCTCACTTAGGTCTTGCAGTCCTTTCTCAAGCATATCGAGTCGACTGTCCGCTATTAAATTCCTTTCTACATATAATAGGCTGGACGCCGATGGAGTAGTGATCACTTGGCGATTTCAATTTTGAGCATTAGGGTCAGATGTATCCCAGGATTGGGTAGTCTCGGTGACATACCTCAGGTGAAGCTCAACATCGTGGGCGTCTAAGTAGACAAACGAACCACTACCCATGGTCTCAACGAGTTGCTTGGAGTTAATGTTCAGCCGATTATGGATAAAGGAAATGATTTGTATTTTATCAAAACCATGATGGGGACACGAGGCAATTAACTCGTTGAAACTCTCGGAGCATCGTTCGAATGACTCATTTTCTAATTGTCGGAATGTTTGAATTTGAGCCTTAATGGAGTTCATTCAATGTGGAGGAAAGAACTTCTTGAGAAATTTGGATTGTAATTCGTTCCGTGATGAAATCGAATTTGGTGGTAAGGACCATAGCCATGATTTAGCCTTATCCTTTAGCGAGAATGGAAAGAGTTTGAGGCGGAGCACATATTTTGTGCAAGTTTGATCGCTAAGAGTCTCGCACGCCTCCTCAAACTCCATGACAAGGGCATATGGATTTTCGAAATCCATTCCATGGTAAGTGGGAAGTATCTGGATTATCCCATTCCTAAAGAGAAACTTTCCTTCATTGTACGGGAGTAAAATGCATCCCGGAGTGACAGTGCACTAGGGATATAAGACGTCTCTCAAAGGGCGATACGATGCCTCTCCCTCAATGATGGTTTCACTACCGTGTTGTGACATGTCTCTCTCTCTCATATATTCGGTATCCTCACTTGGTATACTTGGAGTGCGCTCTGAATTGTATCCTAAGAAGGAAAATGTGTGTTATTTGAGATTGAGTGTGACGGTGTGGGAGGTGGAACCCAGAACTGTGGATCGTTGGGAGTGTGAGGGCTATCAGGATTGTACTCAACAATCGGGTTTTCGTGAATATGGGTTGGAGCATCATGGGGAGTTGGAGTGAGTTCAGAATTTTGCATTAACAGCTTATGAGAGATGATGATGAATCTTTTTGTGCTTTTTGAATTTTTTTTATGTTTTTGGATTTTTGGAAATTTTTGGTCAAAGTTTTAGATTGACTCGATCTAATCCAAAGTCTACCTAATTCCACGACAACGGCGCCAAAAACTTGATGCGACTAAGAATGTGTCTCAGAAGTGCGTTCTCTCTAGGCTCAAGTGTAAGCCTGTCGCGTTAGTAATAAACCCGATAAGTCGGGATCGTATCCACAGGGAAATAGGACAATGGAATTGTAACGACGTTGGACAGACGAATAAATCCTAACTCTAACTCTAAAGAAAAAGAAAAGATGATTGATTTTGGGAATTGGTTATAACTAAAAGCAATTATGAAAATAATTATTTAATGCACGAAAGTATGAATGAAATGCAGTTACTCTAAATTACTGATGATAATTGACTTCAAACTGTAAACGATATGATGAAAGAACATGACGGAAATACAATCCCCCAACACTAGTGTATTGATGATATAAAACTAATCGTAAATTTCAATGATTAATTAGACCCAGAATTTAGTACTCCCAAGCATTACGTATATGAGGTTCAAGCCCGCATCATACGTAATCCGAGGATGAGTAAATCAGTATTGCAATAGTTACACTCGAATTGTATTTTAAAGCATCCCGGTTACCCGGATCTAAAGATCTACAATTTTCGTATTTCTATGCAATACGATCATAATCAAACCATTAAATTTAGAGGATTAATTTTATGTACATACAACTACCACATCGGGTTGGTTTCATACATCCCGACCCTTAAAAGTCTAGCCTACCATGATGAACTTAATGAAAACAATTTTGGAATTGCAGGAAATCATGATTAAACTAAGGAAAAATTGAAGAATGATGTAAACTGAAAATTAAACAGAGGAAATTACTCACTAATCTGACCAAAGCACACAATGCAGCAATTAACAATACTTGTAATCACAGAAATATGAACAATCTTCAAACTCGAAACTAAAATTGTAATCAATCTTCAAACTAGGGTTTCTACAGAAAGAATGGAAAATTGGCTAAATTCTCCGTACTAAGAATGATAATAAAACGGGTTTAAAAACCCTATAAAACTCTAAGAGTTTCAGCTGTACTAGGACTCTCCATTAGAGGAAGTTTAGAAAATTAAAACTCGATAGGCAGATCGGTCCGGTCCGGTCCTCCTGCGGTTCGGTCTGCCTGGAATCCGGATCAATTTTTTTAATTCTTGCGCCGATCAATCCGGGGAGGATTGGTTCTTTTATTTTCTTCCATCTTTGGTTCGTCTTCGGTCCGGGGTTCTCCGGAATTTGACATTGCGGACCGGTCCGGGGTGGATCGGTTTGGGCTTCCTTTGACTTTTTTCCTTCAAACTTTGACTGGTCATAACTTTCACAGCGAGACTCCGATTGAGGTTCCGTTTCTTTCTATGTGCTCATGGACTTGATATCTTCAACTTCTCTTTAGGTGCCTCATCCGATTTTCAGGTGGTAATTATAATTTTTCCCTTTTGACTTTCATTCTTTTTTTCTTGATTCTTCTGATTTCTTTCTTTCTTTACTTGACATCAAATACCTGCAAATTAGTACAAAATACTAGAAACTCGGTGTACTCATTAGGATAAGTCAGTAGCAAGATTATGAGATAAAGTCAAATCGATTATGTTGTTCGGGGTGCTAAAAGTAACTAAATTGAAGGGATAAATTGGGAAAAAATTATGTCGAATCAATTGGAAATCGTTAATTTTTTTTATAATAATAGAGTTCCTTTTAATGGATTTTTTTCATTGTCTCCTAGTTACTTTTAGTCAAAAGTGAGATTTTAAAATGGGAAGCCGAAAGTAACTGAGTATGTATTAATTTTTCAAATTAAAATAAGTTATTTTGTACACAGGGTAATAACCCGTAATTTTATTTTGCAATTAATTAAATTAATTTGAATTTCGAAAAGCTAGCTTAAAATACTCCTAATATGAGTATATATAAGTCTTGGGTCATTTAGAAGTGTCCTCAAAACATAAAACACTCTAGGATAAAAAATAGGGCCAAAATAAAAACCCCTCTTCAGATAATTTATCACGACTTTAAAGTGTGACTAACTGTTTTCCACGGTTCTAGAGCGTCACTAACAGGTGCACTGTTTTAGTTTTAATAGGATTCTAATGCCATTTAAACTATCTAATCTTTCTCCACTTAAATTAATACATGGTTAGTACTTTTCAAACATATTTTCACGACCTCTAAGAGCAGCAGACCCTTATAATTTTCATCTTCTTCCTCTTACAAACCCTAGCCCCAAAGTTATCAAGTTTTAACTCAAGATTTGAAGGCTTGTTTGGTGTTTTCTTGAGTTTGGGCTAAAATGAGTTTTTATTGTTTTCGCCAGAGGAACGCAGTGGTATGATCATAATTTTGAGGCAAAATTTATGAGTTTCTTGTGATGATTTTAATGTACGTGGTTTACGCAATATGATCCTTGAATTTCTTGAGAGTAGGCATTTTGTTCCTCATTTATTTGTACTCATATTGTTCATATCATGACATTTATTTGAATCTAAAATATTGATTCGATTGAAATATTGTGTTTATTGTTGGGCATGGTGTCATGAAATTTTTATATGGGACGGAGAATGGTCACCTGCCAATAGTCCAAAAGTCTAATAGCTAGGATTAGGCTTTACGAAGATTAGGTGAGGTGAGGTGATGCCCAGTGACCTATTAACGTGTTATAGAAAGATTAAATTGGTATACTGCTTGGATGTCGCATTGAACTTGAATTCAGATTCGTATTGTTGCATTTATTCACCGTTATTATTTTGAGTATCTATTCTTGTCATATTTGTACTTCCTCATATTTTTCTTTTAGTGGCAGGTTAGCGTGGATATGGATGCTATGGATTTTTGGAGGATTTAGAGCACGACATTTGGAGAATTTTATTTTTGTATAGCTTGGCAGTGTAATTTATTGGGGGAGCTTAATATTATTTTTGGGAGGAATTTAATTATAATTATTTTGGAAGTGTAAATTTTAGATTCGTTATATTCATTTTTGTGAAATATAGATGCTCTATAATAATTGTTGAGGATTTAGTTTAGTTTTAATCATAGCAACACCTCGTGTTTTACGCAAGGTGTTACACACACGTGCCCACTTATGTTCAATTTTTTTTCGTATGGTGAATTTTGAAGAAATAACATAATCCTGCACATTTTTGACGACTTCGTCTGGAGATTTAAGATGAAATTACATAAGTTTACATGCTTTGACCACTCGTCACAAAAGATGATGAGAAAACCCGGATCACAAGTGGCTGCTCAAATTAACTTATAATTTTAACGCCTTTCGCTTTTTCACACAAATCAAAGTTTTTATTTTATCTAGGGAGTTGAACTGTGGGTGGGTGAATGAAAAGTGACTAGAAAGAAGAAGTGGGTATGGGTGGGGAGGTTGTGATGGTGGGCGTAATGACATGAATATTGAATTAATAGTTTTAATTTAATTTCACGAAATATATGTATATTTAAATTAAATGGAGTTATTTCTGGAAATTATGGTAACATTTCTACATGCATGGTTGAAATTGTGACATTTAAATCAAAGAGGGAAAATAACGACATAAAATTAATAATAAGTCTTTTTAGAAAGTGAGTAGAACGAGTTCAAACCGACTATCATAAGATGCAATGTGTTAAAGAAAAGATATATCTAATAATCATGAAAATACAAGAGAGGTAATACTAAGACCATCTCAAAGGCATTTGTCCAAATTTGCTCCCTCAAATTGATGAATGCATTTTTGCTACCTTAAATTGATGATTTGCTCCAAGACAAGCGACTCAAGTCCCCTTTTCGCGAAAGACTAATTATTTTACCCCAAAGCTCACGTGACAATTGGAATACCATGATAAGAATTTATACATTTAAACCAAACTTCTCGCTGAACCAATTTCTTTAAAAATATACTCTCAAAGACCCTTTGATTAATAATGCCGAGGAGGTTCGTTGGTGGTCGACGCACTGACTTTCACGGTGCTGGTTCATCACACGTGATCAGCGTGCTATTAAATTTGTTTTGATTTCTAATTGGTACGAACTTTATGTAGGACCCTCATCCAGTTCTCTCCAGATAGATATTACTCACAGCATGCTTTGAGCAACGAGGTATTGTAATACCCATATTTTCTATATATTATTTAATTATGAAAATTAATTATGTGTGCTTCCTATTAGGGGTGCACAGCGAAACCGAAAATCAGATAAATCGAACCAAACCGATGGTATTGGTTCGGTTTGGTTTGGGTTTTTTGAGTAATGGTTATGTTCCGATTCCAAAAAAAAACTGATATTTCGGTTCGATTCCCGATTCCAGGAAGAAAAAAAACAATCCGAAATCCGATCCGAACCGATTATATAAACACATATATATTTATATTTATATATTTCTTTTACCCTTTTTTACCCTCTCTTCTCTCTCTATCTTTATAAAAAATACCTCTGCACCTAAATCGAATAACCCTCACCTGAGTTCCCGACCTCCGACCCTCACCCACGATGCCCCCAAACACTGTCTCTTTTCCCCCTTGCCACCGCCGACCAGCCACCCCGATATATGGATGTGTGTGTGTTAACAGTTTGATGCTCCGACCAACGATCTTCTTCCCCAAGCCACCGTATGTATATGGAGGTGTGTGTGTTAACAGTTTGATGCTCTAAACCAATTTTGGGAGTTTCGCTTCATTTTATGTTTTATTTTCTTGCTGCCATAAATCCCATTTTGGGATTGGATTGTGTTAACAGTTGATTTTCGTATTTTTTTTAGCATTTTGGAAGAATCAAAAATCGATCCGAACCAACCCAAGAACCATCGGTTCGGTTTCAAAAAATATCAATTCCGGTTCCGGTTCCAAAATCCTGGAACTGAACCACCCCAATTCTGGTTCTAGTTCTGGTTCTGGTTTAGTACTAAACCCGATCCAATCCAAACCGTGTGCACCCCTACTTCCTATGACATTTGACGTAATTATTTATAATTCATATGTGTTATATAATTCAAGTTTGAAATCAGAATTAATATACAGTAATACACTAATTAAATATTTAGAAGTTCCTTAGTGTTATGGGTGACTATGAAATAGTTCGGGTCTAGGTGTCTATGGTTTCCTTGTTTAGATTATCCCCTTGGTATCGGGTTCCACCAATTATAAAGTAGTTTCTTATATTGCTGAGTCGCATGTAATTAGTTAAAAATTAAATTTTAATTAACTGGACTCATACCGGTTTATAATTTAACTTAATGAGTAAATTAACTATTATAAATTATCTTATTTCCTGTTCACATTTGGTAATTGAATTAAAATAGTGAACTTAAGTTTATTAGGATAATATATTGCTTGGGTAGAGTTTTGGATCATTTGGATTGGTATTTAGTCTCATTAGGCTGAGGCCCATATGAGGCCTAGGGTTAATTTCATGGGAAGCCAACTTAAGAGGCCATTAGTCTAAACCTAAAACACAGGGAATCATTAGAGAAACTGTAGAAGGCTAAGGAGGTAATATGCACACAAGGGTGATGGAATTTTGGGGATTAAGGGATTTTTTCCTCAATCATTCTATAGGCAAGTTTGCATTGTTTACTAATTTAGTTGGGATTTTGTTATGGCAGTAGTAGTTCATTGAATTCTAAACTAATATGAGTATTATTTGATTTTAATAAACTTTTGAAATTAGTTTAATTGATAAATTAAACCTTAATCCATTAGTTAATTAACTTGAATGATTTGATGAGTAATCTAATGAATTAATCTTGAAATCGAATTTAAATTGTTGTATTTTGAATCATGTTACCAAATCATACAAAAGTCCATTGAATTTAGATCGAATCTGGGTAGAATTGGTTAAATTGATAAATTTAAGGATCTTAAACCCATAAATTGATTTTGATACTTAATCTCCTTAAAAATGTAAAATTAGGTTAGAACGACTATAGAATGGCGATTTTGGGTTTGGAGAATAAGGGGATCTATGTCGATCGCGTTCAAACGAGATGGTTTTCTCATTCGAACGAGATGTGTCATTTCGTTCAAATGACTTGGGAGGTCGTTAGAACAACTTTGGTAGTTTCGTTCAAATGACTTTGGAATGTCGTTCGAACGACTTGTGTATATTCATTAGAATGAGATCCTAATCACGTTTGAATGAATTTGATCACATTTGGAGATTTAGCCTTATTTTTTTATTGGAGTTTATTAAGTCAAAAATCGAGTTATTGTTTTAGTAATCAGAGAGTATAATGGATTTTCGTAAGCTTACTCGAAGGCTTATAGTATAAAGTAAACGATTAGGATAATTAATGATACTGTGAAATGATTAGGGATGGTGTACCACCTACAAGAGTAAAGAATAAGTTTGTAAATCGTAGTTTAGGATAGTCATTATATTGAGCGAGATATCGTATGAGTTAGGTGAGTAATGCCTGGGTTTGAGATCCTTGGGTATTTGGGTTAGTTTATCCTTATTCGATTATAGTTAACATGCATATTAAATAATATAATTAAAATAATTTATTTGAAACCGATTGAGTAGGGTATTATACTTCTTTGTTTGACTCAAATGCGTAGGGTCGTTCTTGTTTATTTGCGCTACATGCAATCATACCAGGGTGATGTGACACCCCGCTTAATTAAATACCGGGTGATCAGTCCTTTATTAAATTATAACCAAGGTGAACGGTTGGTTCATTCTTAGCATCACAGTCGCAAAAATAACTTTCCCAATTAAACACCCTAAATAATTAAGCTAAGTAACAAAACCATTTTTAGACATCAATTTCCATGTTTAATTTAAAACGAATATTTAAAACCTTACATAATCCATGGTTTAAAAATCACCCAACAATCTGACTGTAAAATATAATTCAAGCAATTTAAACATTCAACTAAATAAGTCCAATATTAAAACTTAAAGGAAAAACATCCTGACAATAAACATTCCAAAATGTAAATACCGGAACTAAATAAATAACAATCTCTGATAAAAAAAATTAAATAATGGAAAAGGGCGACACATGCCCAACTGGATAAAATAGAGCTAGAAGTGGAATCAATAATGAGGTCGTCTAAACAAGAGGCCTGCAACTCCCACCTAAGCTGCAGCACATTCCATCCAAAGGACCCTATGCAAGACGCCCCTATGGCTGGGCACCTATAATATATACATATATATATACAAGAGAGAAGATAAAATAGGAAACGGGTCAGAGCCTGATTGTAAAACAATTTAAAATTAGTTTAGCAAGTATTTAGAATGCTTACCGGCTAATGCAACCATCATATTAGTGTGGCACTCCCTAAAAAAATTCTCACCTCTCTTCTAATGTGCACACCTATCGCACTAATACTCCCAACAGTTTAACTTATCTTATCTTAAGTTACTCATAAGATTTCATGCCGACAATTTCAAATGTTAAGGAAGTTAATTTTATTTAACAGCAAAGTTCTCACATAAGCCTCATTTGATTATAAAGTTTCTCAGTAACGCATCATACTTTTCAAACACTTATTCCCAAGTTGAAATAATTATGCATTTCTTATTTTCCATAGTCACAGTAGGTAGTTCCCAAATTCCAGGTTTAAATATGTATATTAAATACTCATACAATGTATATATTCTAACGGCACCCCATATAAAATTTATGGTATGGGCATCCTCTGCTATCCAGTCCCCTATCACTCGGGTAAATACAAGTTCAGAATCACTCTCGAACTGTATTTGACACAAAACACATACAAATTGAGGCGAAGCATAGTTCCAAGTCGCTAAGAGGTCAGCACATACCTTCACATCTCTTAGGATCGTCTGACTATCGATCCGATAGACTGTACCAAGGATTCCTATGTTCTAGGGTACCAGTCAATATCCCCCATAAAGGTCCCATCGAGATAAGACTGTCCCATCGCGGTAACCTCAGGGATAGAAAGTAACGCGGGCATGATTTTTACACGTATATAGTATATGCATAAACACAATCATATATGTATACTACTATTCCCATATCAGATTTAGGTACACTCTCACGACCCATAATTATGATATTTATCCCTATTGCACATTACCAAGTTATCACGTATAATGGTTTGTCTCTTATTCTTAATTATGAAATTTTTCCTACTTACTACGTAACACTCGTGAATTCTTATCTCCCCAAGTGTAATTTCAGTAGGTACTCATTTATTTTACAACGTAACTTATTTACGAGTCTCACCCTTTAACACATGTTCCCATTGTCCCATATATGTAAAACACCCCCGTGAAATGTTATTCTCGTCTTACATTAATGGTTCCATATATTTCTAAAGTCCTACTAGTCTTCTTTATATCCCAAAATGTTTTAATAGAAATGACCAAAGATTTCTATTCTCTTAAATTGAAATTAGTCATTCAAAAAGGAAAATATAAGTCTGCCAAGAGGGGTCAATCGATCTATGGTAGGTGTTCGATCGATCGATCCATCGATCGATCAATGATCTGGGTTCGATCGATCGATCAAGCAGGTATGGCAAATCTGTAGAATTTCCAGTTACGGATTTTTTCTTCCAAACTCATCCAAACCAATATATTTGATTACCAAACTACCAATAATTTATACTACAAGTGTTATATCCTAAAATAAGTGATATTCTACATCAGGCATGCGGATTTTCATCATGAAAAACGAATTAAATGGGGAATAATTCATAGAAATATCAAGAACCCTAATACTTTCTTTGTTTAGTTTCTTCCCATTCTTTTACCAAATTTCATACTCTTAATTTACTGTAATTTCGTGGTTCAACCTCTACATGTGAGTTTGGTTAACCTATACATCATGCAAATCCAAGTATCCAAAATAGGTTTTTCTTTCACAAAAACTAGTTCCAATCAATCCTAGACTAATATTAATGAAGCATTAACTGAAATAGAGAAAGATAGATACTTGCCTGGGAATTCTAGGTTCAGATTTTGTGGGGAGATTGGTGTGGTGGTGTTCCTCGTTGCGCGATCTAACGTTTGGCGGCGAAGGCGGTGCAAACGGTGGAGTTCTTGGCCTAGAACTCCTTGGAAAGCTTCTCCTCTCCAATGGCCGTCTTTGGTTTATGTTTGTTTTAACCCTAGAAGATGACTCCTACCATCTGAAATACTCTTAGAATTTTCCTGGGTTTTCATGCCCAAAAATGTATAATGTCCAAAACGCCCTCTCGGGATGTTAATTAGGCCTAAAAATGCCCCGAGACCCAAACTAAACCCCCGGGTACATTATTTTGACTATCTCGACCCTCCCGGACACATTGACGCACTCAAAATGACCATACGGGTGACTTGTAATTTATTCACTATTAATAGTTCGAATTTAATCCCGACACGACATAAGCGCGTCCCAATAAATTTCCAAAATTATCATATTAGATTCACGTGATAATTTTACTAATTAAAACTACATCTCTTACTTTACTCATAAAGTAACTTACAACAAAATTCCAATAATTACTAACTCTCGTCACGCTAGTAAGTATTTAATTGATTTTCTGGATTAATATTAAATTAATATCTCTAATTAAATTTAATAAATCCCCAAAATTAAAAGTCATAAAAATACGGGGTATTACAGGTGCTTCTAACAACCCGAATTTTTTAAATGGGTATTTTTAAACTAATTTTGAAAAATTCGATAAAAATGAAATTTTGGACTCATTATATTTATTTTGTGGAATATAGATGCTCTATACTTATTTGAAATGGTTTTAGCTTAGTTTTTATCGCAGTAGCACGCCGCGAGCCCTCTCGGGCGCGCGGGGTGTTACAAATGGTATCAGAGCTTAGGTGTATCACAACGCTCAGGTCTTTGGGTTTTGAGTCTAGTATGCATGAGAGACATGTTTTCTTTTGAGATAGAATGTTTTTTGAAGACGTGTTAGGCATCGAGGTTGAGATTTATGATCATGATGTGAGAACGCGTAGAATTAATTGAGGACTTTAGTGTTGTGATTTTTAGGAAATGGAATCGAGTAGCATTTTATTTTCGAGCGTTAACCTACATCGAATTTCGAGGGTGAAATTTCTTATTAGTGGGGAAGTACGTAACAACCCGAATTTTTTAAATGGGTATTTTTAAACTAATTTTGGAAAATTCGATAAAAATAAAATTTTGGATTCATTATATTTATTTTTTTGGAATATAGATGCTCCATACTTATTTTGGATGGTTTTAGCTTAGTTTTTGTCGCGCGCGTGCGAGGTGTTACAGTGATGTGTATTCTCATGGGGACATATTAGGAGATATTTTGATGGGCTCCATACAACGTTCACCGCGCTGGTATCCCTGTGATAAAATGAGCTTCACCTTGGTCCTTTTACCTCGATCTTATGACTGATATACCCATTTTTGCAAGTGAGGACAATACGAAGAATATCTAGCGTATAGGCTTGCTATGGAGGCCATGTGTAATGACGACAAGAATGCATAGTGATTATCCCTCCCTAAGGCATTTGAGGTTATAGGTTTAGGATGACCTATAACTATACCTAGTACGAATGAATGGACACTGAAGGCAATAGGGGTAATGATTCATAATTTTATGTTTGGGCTCGAGCATGACCAATTTTCTTCTATATGTCGGGAACCATACTTATGTGGATATAAGATTTTAAGCTCGTCTTTCTATATTTCTAGGTGTGTGCATAGCCCATGAGATTTGATAAGAGTTGTGTCTACTCATATATATTGTGAATTATGTGATTCTATTTTACAGTACTAGAGACAGTTGGACCGATTTATGATTTATACTAGAGTTTTTTAAATAATAACTTATGACTCGAGAATAATATACGGAGTCTACTGGAGACTTACATCCTAACTTAGTGGCCCGGAACTACTTAAGACTATGATACTTGAGATTCATTTTTTAGAAATCATAACTAGATATTGTGACATCTCACCTAATAAAATACTAGGTGATCAGTCCTATATAAAATTAAATAGGAATCTTATATGGTTTAATTATCACCATCCCTTTCAAAAAATTATTTAATTACTAATAACCTATTAGGCCCGGTGCCAAATTTTAAACTTTTTAACTAAAACACACAAGTAAATTCATCCATACAAAGATAGGATCAACAAGTTAAATGAATACTTAATAACCGATAACTCTCGATAAAATAATTATACAACCTATCGAATCAACGAAAAAATAAAAATGTCGAAAATAAATTAAAAGACAACAGTTGGGCAACATGCCCGAATATAACTCATAGTTATCCTATCTAGATCACAAGGAGAGAAGCGTCTATACAATTTCCTGCCTACATCCATAGCTGTAGCAACAACTTCTGACTCAAAAGAATAGTCATCCAGGCGTTCCTTCATCTGGACACGTAAAAAGTATAACAAAGGAGAAGAAAAAAGGAAAGATAGATACGAGTGAGAGCCCTGGTTTCCAAAAACATTTTAGCAAGTTCTTAACATACTTTAATATTTAAAATATGATATTCTCCACATTTAAACAAGTGTCGCACTCCCATGAGATCCCCCTCACCCCTCATCTAATAGTGCACACCTAACGCATGTATTTTAACAACCTAGTTACGCTACCCATCCTAACTAGCGTCTTACCCAAACTTCTAAGCAACCAAACACTATCTCATGCCCGCATACATTATTCCAAGCATTCACCCGAGCTTATACATTATAATATCTCGCTTATCATATATCCATTCATTATAAATAACATTCACTAGTTATTAAACTATTCACATTTTAGTGTTATTATCTCGTATATAATATTCTCATCTTTATATAAGTATATCATATATTTTATTTCGAATTTTATTGACACACCCCAACCCAGTTACTTATAATTAAGTTTGAAAGTCAAAGTGAGTCAAACCATAATTAATCTAACCAAACCATAATCACGAGTTTTGATTTCAGAATCATTATTGTAAATCCATATAACTGAAAACCTTTTTACAACATCAGAGTAATGATGCCCATAAAAACTTTCTTGAAGGATAAGTTAACTTAATTACATCATTTACATTTACACAAATCATAGTTTCTCCCATTCCTGGCTAACCCAACCTGACCTCCTAGATTTGGCAGTGACATCGCGTTTCCTGAAAAATGTGAACATAGGAATCATGAGCAAAATAGCCCAGTGAATGTATCACTACTAAACTACTGCATGAATTTAAATGCAATAAATCATGTCCATATACTTATGTATTAACTTATCCGGCTCATTCAAAATGAATGACCAACTTTTTCGAATCATGATTCACATATCCTGTCTAAATAGACAATTCTCCCCCATTCCTGGTCGAGGAGTAACCCCTTGTCATTAATAGACAAATCTCCCCCATTCCTGGTCGAGGAGTAACCCCTCATTTCGGTAAACCGAAATGAACAATTTCATATTGATTTTATTATGATCATACCAACAACACGATACAAATATCTCTTTCCAGTGAGTACACTCACCTTGGTTGACAACTACGTATTCACGTTTCCTTCTGGTGGAGCTGAACTGGGTTGATTAGGCCTTACACCTGTCAATCCAACTAAATCAGTACTGAAAATCAATCATAAATATTATCCAAACATAATTATGTAACTTTCCATGGCTATACATCAACAATATAATTCCAATTAAGTCACATTCCATAAAACATAGGTAAAGGCAAACAAGGATGTACATATTGATAATGTTACACACATTCAACCGTAGGAAATAACTTGTGAGGAATTTATAACCAAAGTCAAGTAAACATGAAATTATACTCCTCAATGTATATACACATGAAACATGTACTCAAAGTACCCTTTGTAAGGACGAAATACAAACATTCATTCAAGGGGTACTCAGTATGGCCTGAAATTATGGTCTTACATACTTAACCATCCTATATTCCTAAATTTTACAAATACAGGGGTTCAACCTCATCAATATGAAAAAATATATGAATATACTATCCAGTACAAGTGACGGTGTAATTTTTCAAGCTTCCTAGGACAAGTTATGATCATTTCTCTACAACACAAGAAATCTGCCCTACAAGCTCCTCTATTGTTCCTTCGAATTCCCAGAATTTTCATAATTTTTCTACAGCATAACTTTCCATGATTTTCAACACACTTTCAGTAGACATACTGAATAGTACAGAATTAAAGTTTCATAATATTTGGACTTCATTTGCTATCTCAAAATCTGGACCAAACTCAAGTCATACCGAAATCAAGTATACAAACAGCAACTATGTACCAACTTGAAATCATTATTACGGCCTAACCACAAGGATATAAATTCTAAATTTCAGATATGATATGAATATATGAGTCTACTTTCATATCCAATTGGAATTTCTCAATTCCAGTAATCACACAAAGATATATGCAAGTTTGAATACAAGGGGTTTCAATACAAAGCAATTTTAAGGGTTTCTACATTCAACTTAACATAAACTTACATCTAACCATACATACATATAAAGGGCTGAAACTTTCGTAAACCTATGATGATTTATATCATATAAATCAGTAATATAAGATAAATAACAAGAATTTCAATTAGGATTACCTTCAGGGCTTTTTACGTAATTTCCACGGATTTTTCTACACTTTTTCTCCTCACTTTTCTTCCTAAACTTCTACCTTCTCTTTCCTTAAGCTCAAAACCCTTTCATGGATGATTTTGGCTGAAGGATAAGTATATTTCAAGGTTATAAGGTCGGCCAAGGCTGCCTCCCAAGCCAACCAATCAAATTAAAACATTTGGTTTAATAAAGGACAAAATACCACTTAAAGGAATTGACATATTTGACCCTTCTCGTAATTTCGACCTAACTTCTTCCTCGAGCATCCGTTTGATGCACCGTTTGTTGTGTTGCGACCCTAACTCACATGTCTACAACTATGTAGTTTTCACCTCAAGTCCATTGTAATGTTACAATGGTCAAAACTAGTCTTAAACAGGAACATTTCTATCGAAAATAACCAAATCTTGTGTTCGTACATAACTCGACATTTCATGATTTATGACAGTAGGATTAGACTAAACATAAGCACTTAATATTAGATATACTAATATCACATTATTCATATCACATAAGATAAGCATGATTTTAAATATAATTTATCATAATTATATTCGGGTTGTCACAACCTCCCCCCCTTAGAAAATTTCGTCCCCGAAATTTAATATAAAGGTCACTTACCAAACAAATGGGGATATTGTTTCCTCATGCTATCCTCCGTTTCCCAAGTTGCTTCTTTAACTCCATGGCTCATCCACATAACTTTAACTAAGTGAATAACTTTATTCCTCAATACCTGCTCCTTACGATCGATAATTTCCAATGGTTCCTCGATGTACGACAAGTCTTCCTTCAGTTCAATTGGTTGAGTTTTCAACTGATGAGATGGATCCGCCAAATACTTACGAAGCATCGATACATGAAACACATCATGTAAACGGGATAAATCTGGAGGTAATGCGAATCTATAAGCCTGGGGCCCAATTCTTTCCAACACTTCATATGATCCAATGTATCTTGGACTTAGTTTCCCCTTTTTGCCAAATCTCATAACACCTTTCCACGGTGAAATACGCAGGAATACAAAATCTCCCTTCTGAAATTCCAACGGATGCTTCCTCTTATCTGCATAAAATTTCTGCCTGCTTTGCGCTATCTTTATCCGTTCCCGAATCATTTTGATCTTTTCAGTTGTCATATCTATCAATTCCGGACCCAAAATTTTTCTTTCACCTACTTCATCCCAACACAAAGGCGTCCTACATCTCCTCCCATATAAAGCTTCATAAGGAGCCATACCAATGGTGGACTGATAACTATTATTATACGAAAATTCCATCAATGGCAAATGATCATCCCAACTACCTTTGAAGTCAAATACACAATCCCGTAACATGTCTTCTAATATTTGAATTGTCCTTTCTGATTGCCCATCAGTTTGTGGATGAAACGCAGTGCTGAACTTCAAACTTGTGCCCATGGCATTCTGGAGACGAGGCCAAAACTTAGAAGTGAACGTTGGATCTCTATCTGATACTATTGACACTAGTGCCCCATGTAAACGAATAATCTCATCAACGTACATACGTGCATACTTGTCAACAGTGTAAGTGGTCTTAACTGGAAGAAAATGGGCTGACTTCGTCAATCGATCTACAATCACCCAAATAGAATCATGACCCTTTGGTGATCGGGGTAATCCTGTAACAAAGTCCATCGTTATATGCTCCCACTTCCATTCCGGAATAGGCAACGACTGCAATAATCCTGCCGGCTTCTGATGCTCTGCTTTCACTTGCTGGCATACTAAACATTTAGCTACGAACTCTGCAATCTCACGTTTCATATTGTTCCGCCAGTAATACTCCTTCAAATCTCTGTACATTTTGGTACCTCCCGGATGCATAGAGTAAATAGAACTATGTGCCTCTTCTAATATATCCCTCTTTAAGGGTGGATCATTAGGTACACAAATCCTATTTTTATAACACAACGATTCATCATTCTTAATTTCAAAGTCACTCTCTTTACCATCCAGGACATCTTGTTTCTTCTTCTCAAGGAATGGATCACTGGTCTGCAAATTTCGTATGCGTTCGGCCAATAAAGGTCTCACTGTGACATGTGCTAATAATCCTCCATTTTTTGAAAACTTCAATTCAATCCCCATCAATGACAAGTCAAGAATATTTCCAACACGGGCACACCGTATGCAACCAAGCATCCCTGATGATTTTCGACTCAAAGCATCTGCTACTACATTGGCCTTCCCAGGATGGTGATGAATGGTACAGTCATAGTCTTTAATCAGCTCTATCCAACGCCTCTGTCTCAAATTCAGTTCCTTTTGTGTAAACAAGTATTTTAAACTTTGATGATCTGTAAATATCTCACAAGTTTCTCCATACAAGTAATGTCGCCATAACTTTAAAGCAAAAACAATGGCTGCTAGCTCCAGATCGTGTGTAGGGTAGTTTCGTTCATGCGTCTTTAATTTTCTGGAAGCATATGCTATTACCTTCCCATTCTGCATAAGAACACATCCTAACCCCTGAAATGAAGCGTCTGTATAGATCACAAAAGACTCATTCCCACATGGAATAGTAAGTATAGGGGCTGAAACCAACCGATTCTTTAATTCTTTAAAACTCCTCTCACATTCTTCATCCCATACAAACTTCACTTCTTTACGAGTCAACTTTGTCAGTGGTAATGCTATTGCTGAAAATCCCTTAATGAATCTGCGATAGTAACCTGCCAATCCTAGGAAACTCCTAATTTCTGTCACATTCTTAGGACTCTCCCATTCAACAATTGCTTCCACCTTCTTTGGATCAACATATATCCCATTTCCCGAGACAACGTGCCCTAAAAACACAATTTCATTCAACCAAAACTCACACTTACTGAATTTAGCAAACAATTTCTTCTCTCTCAAAATCTGCAATACAAGTCTCAAATGCTTCTCATGTTCCTCCATGCTACGCGAGTAAATCAACACATCGTCTATGAATACAATCACAAAGGAATCAATGAAAGGGTGGAATACCCGATTCATCAAATCCATAAAAACTGCCGGAGCATTAGTCAATCCAAAAGGCATCACCAAAAACTCATAGTGCCCATATCTAGTCCGAAAAGCTGTTTTGGAAATATCACTATCTTTCACTTTCAGTTGGTGGTAACCCGATCTCAAATCAATCTTCGAAAATACAGTGGCCCCCTGTAATTGGTCAAACAAGTCATCGATACGAGGTAGAGGGTACTTGTTTCTAATGGTCACCTTATTCAACTGCCGATAATCAATACATAGTCGCATTGTCCCATCTTTCTTTTTCACAAATAACACTGGTGCTCCCCATGGAGAAACACTAGGCCGAATGAAACCTCTGCTTATCAGATCTTGTAATTGCACTTTCAATTCCTTCAACTCTGTTGGTGCCATTCTATAAGGAGCAAGGGAAATCGGACCAGTACCTGGAATTAATTCAATGGAGAACTCTACTTCCCTATCGGGTGGCAGTCCTGGCAATTCCTTTGGGAAGACATCATAAAATTCTCTAACCACTGGTATATCTTCAACTTTAAGTGCTTCCTTACTAACATCAATCACATATGCTAAATACCCCATACAACCCTTACTCAATAACTTTCTGCTCTTTATTGCTGAGATAAGACAATTAGGGACAACGTTCCTTTCCCCCGTAAACTGAAACTCGGGTTCACCAGGAAGATGAAATGTAACTTCTTTTCGAAAACAATCAATGGAAGCATGATACGATGATAACCAATCCATCCCCAATATAATATCAAAATCCCGAATGGCCAATGGTAACAAATCGATATAGAAATCTCGCTCACCCAAACGTAAGACACAATTTTTATAAACATGCTCAACCAGAATCACACTTTCCATTGGGGTAGAAATATATAAGGCACAATTGAGAAATGAACATGGTCTACCCAAATATGAAACAATATCTGATGCCACAAATGAATGCGTAGATCCAGGATCAATGAGTGCATATAAATCTTTGTTTGCAATAGAAAGTTTACCTGTAACCACTTCAGGTGTAGCATGAGCATCTTGCAACGTCATCGCAAACACTCTTCCTCCTGCCCTCGATCCAGTTGCTTGTTGTGTACCTCTCCCCCTGGTGGCACTGCCTGGAGAAGATCCTTTATGAGGCCCCACACTACTGACTGAAACTGTTCTCGCCAACATAGGACAATTCTTTCTCAAATGACCTTTTTGGTGACAGTTGAAACATTCTATATTCAGTAACTTTGGGCAATTTCTCTTTATATGACCCGATGACCCACAAAAGAAACAAACATTAGGATCTCCTTGTGCTGAAACTCCTGAACCTCTTCCACCACTAGCTTCACCCCTTTGAAAACTACTTCCCATGCCTCTACCATGCTGGAATTTCTGCCCTCCAAGTCTCGAATATTCTGTATCACCACCCTTTTGATAACTTGGATCGAATCTGCTTCTCTTTACACCTCGTTCTCGATTCCTTCTAGCTTCATTCACGTCCCTTTCTACCAACATGGCTTTGTTCACCAAGGCTGAATAATTAACAGTCTCTAAAGCCGACAACCGTGATTTAATGACTAACTCAAGCCCATCGAGAAATCGACTGCACATATCTTCCTCATTCCGTATAAACCTCAAAGCAAACCGAGATAAAGCTGTAAGTTTAGCTTCGTATTCTCTAACTGTCATACTCCCCTGATTCAACATAAAATATTCTTTCTCCTTTTGTTTTTGATACATCGGAGGAAAATACTTATCATACAAAGCTTTGACAAAAGCATTCCATGAGATCACATTCCCACCTTCTGGAGTAATCAACAAATGTTTTGTGGCATCCCACCAATATTTAGCTTCTCCTTTCAGCATATACATCGCCAAGGTCACTCGTTGATTTTCAGGCATCTTCATCACCCCAAAGATAAGTTCAATCTCTTTAACCCAAACTTCTGCCTCTGCGGGATCAACTGCTCCTTCGAACGATGGTGGGTTCATCTTAATAAATTTCTCATGTGAAGTACTTCTTTCTTCCCGGTGTATCACCTCCTCAGCCCTAGCCAAGGCTTGTGCCTCCAGTTGCCTGGTCTGTTGTTCTTCCACATGAGCCATAAACCTAGCTTGTTGCTCTACCATTAGAGTCATAGCACGTGCCATTTTTTGCATATCTGTCAGTTGTTCTTGCTCGGGTTCCACATTTATCTGAACAGGTTGCTCAACCTCCGCTTCTGCTGGAATATTTGAAGCCTCATCATCGATTCCCACATTCACATTCCCTCGTTCCATTCTCTTATATCTGTAATGAATCAAAGATATAACAACATGCAGATATACATATATTTCCTAACATAATCGTTAGTATCAAATAAAATATATTTCTAACATTCACTGCCAAATCTAGACTCTTCTCACTCCAGAACCTCTAAAACCTAGGCTCTGATACCAAAAGCTGACACACCCCAACCCAGTTACTTATAATTAAGTTTGAAAGTCAAAGTGAGTCAAACCATAATTAATCTAACCAAACCATAATCACGAGTTTTGATTTCAGAATCATTATTGTAAATCCATATAACTGAAAACCTTTTTACAACATCAGAGTAATGATGCCCATAAAAACTTTCTTGAAGGATAAGTTAACTTAATTACATCATTTACATTTACACAAATCATAGTTTCTCCCATTCCTGGCTAACCCAACCTGACCTCCTAGATTTGGCAGTGACATCGCGTTTCCTGAAAAATGTGAACATAGGAATCATGAGCAAAATAGCCCAGTGAATGTATCACTACTAAACTACTGCATGAATTTAAATGCAATAAATCATGTCCATATACTTATGTATTAACTTATCCGGCTCATTCAAAATGAATGACCAACTTTTTCGAATCATGATTCACATATCCTGTCTAAATAGACAATTCTCCCCCATTCCTGGTCGAGGAGTAACCCCTTGTCATTAATAGACAAATCTCCCCCATTCCTGGTCGAGGAGTAACCCCTCATTTCGGTAAACCGAAATGAACAATTTCATATTGATTTTATTATGATCATACCAACAACACGATACAAATATCTCTTTCCAGTGAGTACACTCACCTTGGTTGACAACTACGTATTCACGTTTCCTTCTGGTGGAGCTGAACTGGGTTGATTAGGCCTTACACCTGTCAATCCAACTAAATCAGTACTGAAAATCAATCATAAATATTATCCAAACATAATTATGTAACTTTCCATGGCTATACATCAACAATATAATTCCAATTAAGTCACATTCCATAAAACATAGGTAAAGGCAAACAAGGATGTACATATTGATAATGTTACACACATTCAACCGTAGGAAATAACTTGTGAGGAATTTATAACCAAAGTCAAGTAAACATGAAATTATACTCCTCAATGTATATACACATGAAACATGTACTCAAAGTACCCTTTGTAAGGACGAAATACAAACATTCATTCAAGGGGTACTCAGTATGGCCTGAAATTATGGTCTTACATACTTAACCATCCTATATTCCTAAATTTTACAAATACAGGGGTTCAACCTCATCAATATGAAAAAATATATGAATATACTATCCAGTACAAGTGACGGTGTAATTTTTCAAGCTTCCTAGGACAAGTTATGATCATTTCTCTACAACACAAGAAATCTGCCCTACAAGCTCCTCTATTGTTCCTTCGAATTCCCAGAATTTTCATAATTTTTCTACAGCATAACTTTCCATGATTTTCAACACACTTTCAGTAGACATACTGAATAGTACAGAATTAAAGTTTCATAATATTTGGACTTCATTTGCTATCTCAAAATCTGGACCAAACTCAAGTCATACCGAAATCAAGTATACAAACAGCAACTATGTACCAACTTGAAATCATTATTACGGCCTAACCACAAGGATATAAATTCTAAATTTCAGATATGATATGAATATATGAGTCTACTTTCATATCCAATTGGAATTTCTCAATTCCAGTAATCACACAAAGATATATGCAAGTTTGAATACAAGGGGTTTCAATACAAAGCAATTTTAAGGGTTTCTACATTCAACTTAACATAAACTTACATCTAACCATACATACATATAAAGGGCTGAAACTTTCGTAAACCTATGATGATTTATATCATATAAATCAGTAATATAAGATAAATAACAAGAATTTCAATTAGGATTACCTTCAGGGCTTTTTACGTAATTTCCACGGATTTTTCTACACTTTTTCTCCTCACTTTTCTTCCTAAACTTCTACCTTCTCTTTCCTTAAGCTCAAAACCCTTTCATGGATGATTTTGGCTGAAGGATAAGTATATTTCAAGGTTATAAGGTCGGCCAAGGCTGCCTCCCAAGCCAACCAATCAAATTAAAACATTTGGTTTAATAAAGGACAAAATACCACTTAAAGGAATTGACATATTTGACCCTTCTCGTAATTTCGACCTAACTTCTTCCTCGAGCATCCGTTTGATGCACCGTTTGTTGTGTTGCGACCCTAACTCACATGTCTACAACTATGTAGTTTTCACCTCAAGTCCATTGTAATGTTACAATGGTCAAAACTAGTCTTAAACAGGAACATTTCTATCAAAAATAACCAAATCTTGTGTTCGTACATAACTCGACATTTCATGATTTATGACAGTAGGATTAGACTAAACATAAGCACTTAATATTAGATATACTAATATCACATTATTCATATCACATAAGATAAGCATGATTTTAAATATAATTTATCATAATTATATTCGGGTTGTCACATTTATATTCTCGGATGATCCATAAATTATTCCACATTTCATTATGTATTCTCTCCTTACACACACACACACACACACACACACACACACACATATATATATAGATATAGATATAGATATATAGATATAGATATAGATATACTATATACATAAAGTTTATCCATACTTATATATCACACACTATATATGTATAATAACCATCCCTTATTATACGTATATAGTGTGTGATATATAAGTATGGGTATACTTGATGTGTGTGTGTGTGTGTGTGTGTCTATATATATATATATATATATATATATATATATATATACATATAGTAACCATCCCTTAGTGTTATAACTCAATGGATGCAGTCTCTCAATGCTATCATCTTCTAGGGAATTACTCACACATCATCCTGGGTACCAGCGGTCAGACTCTCACACAGACTTGGTAAAAACTAAATCACAATGTATGGGAAACAGTCATAGATCCTTACTGGGAATAAGATGAACTATACCCAAGATGTCTTACCCCTGATAAATGCCACACAATATAAAAATGGAAGCTATGATGTGGGGACTATACGCAACCTGCTCCTCATGCCAGGGGCCTCACCCACATTGCTCAACTTCCCATGATAGCAATAGAGGGGTATGCTTCATATAAATATATCATTCACACACATATATATTCATAATCATTTCATATGTATATTCTCTCTCTCTCTCTCTCTCTCTCTCTATATATATATATATATATATATATATATATATATATATATATATATATATATATATCCACTTATCATGCCTAATTCTCGGGGCATTAGCCTATAATCCCGAATATACCAATTCTTATTAATTCATAAGCATTCACGCACTTATATTAAACCCATAAGCATTCTCTCACTTAGGATACAATTATCACATAAATAATTTCGAATATTAGCTTATCTCATCTAACTACTATTCTAATATCAACCTACTTGCACATTCGGATATCACTCATACATATATTCGGCATATATATTCTACATGCATAAATTTATATGTACGAACCCGTCGAATAATTCCTCGAAAGTCATTCATCCCAAACATTCCTAAAATTTATACCCCGAAATTTTAATCCCACCAACCCAAGGTTCGTATATCGCTGATCCAATCATTTAGAAGTCCTGATACTCCTTTTAGGATCCCCTAATATTTATCCCCATAAAATAAATTTCCTTAAATCCTTAAACTAAGAAGAAAATTTTCCTAAATTTTCTGGCCCGAATCAATTCGTAGGGGACCGAATCGATTCGCCTTGACTGAATCGATTTGGAATCGATTCAAAACGGTTAAGAAACCTACTTTTGCGAAATCTGCTTCTTCTTCTTCTCCAATTCCTCAACCAACATACATATAACCCCATATCCATGGTTTATACAACATCTACGCCCCTGATTACACCCAATACATCAACTAATTCATGGGATTTATCAAACTTTTAAGAATTAAACCTTTTTTTCTTAATTGAATCAAAGTTTCCATTTCTTTCAATTTCTCACCATAACTTACACCATTAACATGGATTTAAGCCTAGATTTCATATAGTCTTATTATGACATCAATATCTTATGAAATCATCTTCCAAAAATCCATTTTTGTGCAAAAATTCCAAACCCAAAATCTTATAGTTTTCATCACTAACTATAATATGTACAATAAACACACTTAATAGTTAAAACAAGTTAAACACTTCCTTCATTGGAAAAATTCGACGACCTCGTGCCGAAATCCGTAGGAGCTTGGCCCGAAATCTCCTCTTTTTCTCCCTATTCTTATTATCTTCTTCTTTTCCTTATTTCTTTTCTTTCTTTCCTGCTCTCGTGACTTAATAAGATAGAAATGATACTTATCCCTTATTAAACCCAAATTTGACTCGTATACACAATTGCGAGTCCCTACTAGTCCAAAAATCTCTAGAACCAAAACTTTAACCCCAGGTACTGTATTCTAACTATCTCGGCCCTTTCGTGACCAAGCACTCACTCGAAATTTCCATCTGAGTCACTTAACAAAAATTCACGTCTGTTACCCAACACATCTCCACACGTGTTTTTTGAATAAAATAACATCACTTATCGCTTTTATTCACCTGCGACATGAAATAAAAATATGCCATCTCATTTACTTATTCCCGTAAGTAAGTATAAAACATGTAAATATTAATCTGTCACTCTCCAAATTAAAATTTAACCCACACTTCAAATTCTCTTTCACTTAAAATTCTAAAATCATTAAATTACACCCACTCATGTAATTTAAATATCCATAAAAGTATGGGGTATTACAATCTCCCCCCCTTATAAGGGAATTTCCTCCTCAAAATTCGATTTAGATTGGTACCAAAACTTGGGATCTTAAGCAACACACAACACCCTTTTGTACCCAAAATCAAATCACGACAATGGTATGGTGATTCCAATATTCACCCGTTAGTGGGACCTAATTGTATAAAGTCTTACTCTCTATAACCCTAGCTTAACAACAAGCTTGTTTAATTCGATTCATACTAATATAATAAATCAGTCATAAGGTCTCACCTCAATAATGGCACATCACACCTTGTGCTTCTTCCAACGACATCCGAATAAGACGAGCCTATACATCCTTAGTTCTGTAGTTTCGATTATGGGAAAGGATGCACATCACTAAGTGCCCACTTCCATTATTCACCACACACAAAAGTCTCCTCATTAGAGAAACTATAAGAACATCTGACCACTTATGTCAGTCCTTCAAATCTTGGTTCATGGCGATGTAATTCTTACGATGTTCAAAAGTGTCACCAAAATAGTTTGTGTTTAATGCCCATCTCAACAACGGAATCTAAATCACGTCCGATCCAAAAATTCATTTATTTTCTCACCTATAAACAACCAAAGGGAGAATAACCAGGATTTCCCACACAAAACCTTAATAGGCACCTTGTCAACAACAAACATGTACGAGTAGCTCCACATAACTCTACAAATCGATAATTTACCTCACAATTGCCATACCATGCTTTAATTTAATTACATGTTAAGTCAGTTGCACAAGTAAAATAACCGCAGTGACTTCAGAGTCGCTTTCATACCACTTTACTAGTCGTCACTCACCTCAATACTACTCATAGGGCCGTAGGTGACATGACTTGTCCAAAACAAAACGTCATCCCCATTGCTTCCCGACTATCCCTATCAGAGGTGGGGCTTATGGATCTTTATCCTAATTCACAACAATATTGGGCTGCACCTTGCACCGGTGCAATACCTCTTTACCAACCTGTCTGCTCGTTCCATCACTAGAATCTTCGGCTTGATACAAAAAATTTCTGGTTGATCATATCGAACCAACTTATTTTTATCTGTGAGTGGTGCACCCGAAGACAATCTCACTATGTCTCACCTAACACCAATTTCCACTTATAACATCTTACATTAAGTGGTACTTTATACCCCTTTCTTCCTATGAGTGTACCAGAAGTCTCGGGCCTTGCACTTTTTGCCACAATATGCATTTCTGGGCCCATTTTTATCTTATAAACAACAATATTCTATTTATACGCAAGCCACTCTCAACATTTGACTGAGTAAGACTCCGCTCTACTTTCACACAATAGTTGGATTTTCCTTTTCTCAAGAGATATCCAAATAAGTGACTTCCCATGGCCTTTCAACCCATCTCGAGTGTGCCAACTCTCATTGCACATATATACATGGATCATCGCCCTTCTCACACGATGTTCAATCCGTCATGCTATGCCAACTTGTTTATAACTACCCCACATGCATATATTCCCCACATTTATTCTTACATCCTCCTATCTAGAACGATTTGAAATAAACTAACTAGGGCACCCATACACCCTATAATCGGTGCATATTTGCACAACACTGGAAATGTCACACACTTTCCTCAAAATTGGCCTCGCATGCTCGATGCGGCTATAAAACATGGGTGTTCTCAATCACCTCGTAAATCAAAAATTAATTATCCTCGACATTGTTCTACCCTTCAAGTCATGGTGAGAAAAAAAATTATAGTGCTATCTTATGGCACTAGCGGATCCACTGGCCGTATACTATATAATAGATCTCAGCTCAAAGTGTTTTCTCTAAACTTCCATTGGTCAACATTCGAAACTGATGCCCTAGCATCCATCAACGTCTCTCCACTCATGATGTTTATCAAGGTTCATGCGTATCTCATCACGCAATAACATTTAAACAAACAAGGAACTTTCTCGAATACTATGTCACTCAAACATTGGCGGTAATCAAATTCCATAAACCTCAAACACATAACCAGGACAGTCAAATCCTATCCCCAGACATATAAATATAAATCTCAATTCCCACGTCTATTAAGGAGTGATATAATAATATGCTATCCCTATCACCAAGTCCTAAGTGATAAACATAATAACAAGCTAAATCTCTCCACTCGATAGTAAACCCAGTATACCCCGAATTATACCAGTAAAGTCCCTACACACCGGGATCAAATATCTCGCGACAACTATACTCTCCAAAGTATTTAACATAAATATAATATAAATGCGAGATCGACCCTCTTTCAGGTGAGACATCAGCAAAACAACAGATCTTGCCCTGGATCAGCAAACACGATATCCTTGCAATATCAACCCATTATCGTTCTAACCAGTTTATAATTCATACTCGTTTAACACATCACAAGATGAGTAATTTAAAATATATATATATATATATATATATACAACTATGCCTACACCTGCTTCTCCATGGATGAAACCAAAAATAACCCCTCTATACCACGAAAATATATATACATAACAATGTTATCGATATACACACTAAACTCGTCTCACACATGAATCTAGTGCTAATCAAGATTCCGTGACTCTCTCGTGCCACACAAAGCATACCTCATTCACCCGAGGTTAAAACTCATTTCTCTACCTTGCCAATCGCCCTGGCTGCTTAAATGGTTCCCGAACATGACACACCTATCCGAACCGAACCAAAACTATCTTAGTTATTGCCTCATCTCGGCACCATACTCTTATCCCTTTACTCGCTTATGGCAAAAACTGTAATAACCCCACTTTTATGTGCTCATATCTATATAGTTTGTTTTTACACTCATGTGTTACTTACTCTCTTAAAAATGTTGTATTATTAGATATGTGATGTTATTGGCTATCAATATAACAAACCCCATTTTTAAATATGAAGAATCAATCGTAAATAGGATGAAATCGAAGTCTTATGGCATATCTTAAGGTATATAATAAGTTTTGGGGTAGAAAATATAATTTTATGAAACTTTAGGGACTAAAATAAAAATATAACAAGGGCCATTTTGTAAATAAAATATTTTCAAGGACCTCTAAGAAATATTGAAAATATATAGTGTGAAATTACCAAAATACCATTCATATGTGAAATGACCCTTATACCCTTATCACCTTTCCACCACGTGCTGGTCACCTCCACCTTACACATGTCGTCTTGAGAGAGAAAACTAAAACACTTGTCATCATTTGGTGATGTTAAGACTGCAAGACCACCTCGGAATGCGACACCCAAACGATGACTTGCCACCGTAACGCTTGATCACCTAGACACATGTCAACACCGTAAGACTTTTGGAAACCTATAAATAGGGCCTTAGGGTTCATTTGAAACTCACACCAATTCCTTGAGAATTATAGTAAGAAAGAGTGATAGAAAGCTTGGTAAATATCTTAAAAAGGAGTTCTATAATTTCGAAGAAAGAATTCATTTCGTAGGTATGATTTTATTTAAATGTTAAAATTAATTTTTGAAGTTTTAATTTCATATTTTATAGCTTTACTTAGTAGTTATGCTGGTAAAATACACTAAAGACTTTACTAATCAAAACTTAAAATTTGGAAACAATCTAAATGGATTTTATTTGCAAAATATGTCAACTTGTTTGAAAAATATATATATACGCTTTTTAAAATGATTTTTGTATGCAATTGATCGTATTATGGAATCTCATTTAAGTAATTCCAAAGTCAGTCCCGGTGAAATTCTGTCTTGTTGAGATGGTATTTAAGTGGTGCCCGTGTGACCCTCCATCTCTACTGGGAATAAATTCGAAAATGTTCTGTCTAGATGAGATGGTATTTAAGTGGTGCCCCTGTGACCCTCCATCTCTACTGGGAACCGGCTGATTAGGAAGAACTATGAATTGAAATTCTTTAAATGCGATGAATGAATATCAAAAAAAATTGAGAAAATTGTTTTAGTAACCTTTTACAGCAAGATATTTTAGGATTAAAACACAATATTTAGAATTTGGCTTTATTTAGAATACATAATTACACCTTTATTGTATTTATTAGATTAACGTGTGATCCAAGACTCAATATCTATATTTTAGAGCCTCTATTTTAGGTGAGTACTCTGACATTCCTTGTGTATTTTGATTTTATGATATTATGCAAACTATATATATTTTGTGAACTGCTTTTATTCTCAAAATTCATGTGATACCAATGATTGATTCCTTTGTGATATGTTTATAATTGTCCATATAAACATACCGATTAAAAAGATTATTGAAAAGGATATTGAATACTGAAAATATGATTCAGCCTAAGGGACCTCTTTACTGAATGACCTTCCCAGCTGGGTTATCGCTAGTGTGCCCTAAATAAGGCGTTGTGACGAACGTGTTCGATTGACCCTCAACTACCGGGGTATAATATTGTAGTAGAGTGTACTTAGCCATTAAAATGTTATGATTGAAAGAAAAAGATACAACATTTGAACTGTTGCATTCTTCTTATTCTGAGCTATCCAATTGTGATATATATACTATCATTTCAAAATATATATCTATTTACTGCAAGTTCCTATCCATATATGTATATGCCTTCTCTTTTGACTTGAATAGGTATCTATTTTCTAAAAACCTTGGAATGTCGGGAGATTAAATCTTATTCATCTTTTAGGTGACGTTGTATAAATAACGATTTTTCAGGAAATAATTAGACTGGAGGATGGAGTGTAGAAGGACTATGTTGAAGATCTAGCTTGAGGAGGTCTTTTGTTATACTTTTAAATATAACGGTTTTTTTAGGAGATAGAGCATGTTTGGCTCTTTAGTAATAAGTTTTTTAATTTTGGCATAAGTTGTAATCCGTTCATACTTTAATATATACAAAGTTCCCTTTTAGAAAGCTCTGATGACGTAATTCCATTTTTTTAATAGTTTATGATTCATGACCATGTGAATGTATTTTCGTTGCATTTATTTTAAGAAAAATTTTAAGTCCATAACATTGAATGCCTTGGTGGCAAGTCGAGACACTCATTCCCTACTACTAGTGGGTTGGGGTCGTGATAAAAACAATGTATGTGGTCCTACTCTCCACATAAAAAATATCTCTTCATATAACCCACTTATCTTCGGCCACGTTGACCGTATTAGGGTAGTCCTTCTCTCGAACCTTGGTAACTTCGACCCTGACAACCACCCTCATTATTCCCTTAGATTCGTTGGCCCTAAGGAACACACTACTGGATTTAACAGACCCGACCAAATCCATCGTCACTTGGTAGGAATTCAGATATCTGAACCCTTTAAACGGGTCCCCTTATGGGTCTCCCCCTACGGTGTTTCACTAACACCATTACATCCAGTCTTAAAAATGAGTTGTTGACTGACCCTCCTATGATAAGTTAAGGATTTCGTCCACATCTCTTTCTGAACAACAGGTTAAGGAACTCGCGTTCAAACCATACCTAAGATCCTTCCATTGGCATACTATTTCACTTTTCAAATGTGGTGATTGACTCCCACCACTACAACACTTCTCTTATGATCCAAGAAAAATTTTACCCCTATTTTCACTTTAGGGTATACCACTCTCTGCTATATGCCAAAGCCTCTGGGTATCTTACATCCTTTGCCTACACACACAATCTTTGGATTTACCATAATTACAATGGGTGGTCCTTTTTAAAGACCCCTCCGACTCTCTACCATTCTAACCACACTGGGTGAGTCTAGTTTATCACCACTTTCTGCTATAGCGGTACTTGAAATTATATGCTGCACCCAAGCAGTCCTTACAGCCCCATCTTCCCGGGCAATAATAGGGGTGACCTCGACTACGGTCATGTCATCATCCCAAAAATATTCTTCAAATTTAACTGAGCCCCGCATCTTGTTGTCCTTCCAATGGACCTCGCCTGTCGTCCTTCATTGTTCGGCAAATGAAGCACACCCGAACGCATATAAGATTCACTATAATTATACATTATAGCAGTGTGACACCCCGCCTAATAAAATACCGGGTGATCAGTCGTATACCAAATTAAAACAGGAATCCCAGTTGGATCATACTTAGCATCACTGTCGAAAACTTTTTAAGACTTACTAACCACCTAGTATTCCAAAAGCTGGTGCCAATTTTAACTTTTTAATTAAACCAAAACAGTATGTGCGGAATTAAAATATAAACCATTCACACAACTGAATGAAAATAAACTGAATCATATATACACAACTTGCCGAATAAATCACCGACCATCAAAGAAATAATCCATTACAAATATTCAACACCTGAATAAATTATACCTGAAAACTGTATCGAGAAGTTTGGGCGACAAGCCCTCAATAAAACTAAAACTGATACAAGATTACTACTCTAGGAATGAATGAATGATGCATCTAATCCAAACTCCTGTTAGCATCCACATACGCCGCAGCTCCGTGTCCCTGGATAGAATATCAATCTTGGCGTCCCTGTGGCTGGACACCTAAAAGGTTTTGAAAATGGTTTTATAGCAAGGGTTAGAACCCAAAACATTTTGAAAATATTTAGCAAGTGAATTAACTGCAGTAATTTAAAATGCATGAATGCGCTTCATATTTAAGTTAGTGTCGCACTCCCTTGAGGACATTCTCACCCCTCCACTATTGTGCACACCTACCGGTTACCTTAACCGCGCCCAGTTGTACTGCCCCGTCCAACTAGTCCTGGTATAACCTTCCCTTGCCATACTACTCTAACCCGAGTATAATAATTTCTTGGATTATAAGTTATCTCACAATTAACTTAATTAATTCCTCTTAAATAGTAGCATATAACCGTCTCACAAGTTATATAAAGTAAATACATCACACACTGCGTTATTACCCGTATATAATATTTACTATCATTATATACGTACCTTTACCACAACATCCACCCATATAACATACGTATATCCATCCCTTTGAGTATGCCCTCGCCGGATGATTCCCTCTAAAATGCTATCTCACTAGGTGTGCTCACAAAACCTAGTTTCCCGAAGTTTGAATCGCTCACCAACTTGGACCAAAATATAAACGAAGTGGAGGTAGTCATATTCCTTCCCTGAAAGTGAGATAAATCTCTCACCCATATATACCGGACGCTATGACCTGGGGATATACTCGCCTTACTCCTCAAGCTAGGGGATTCACCCACATCGCGCAACCTCCCTTGATAGCATTAAAGTATATAAATTAAATCAATATCTAATCACCGATATTTAATATCACACACAATATGTACACGTATATATACTATCACGACACCGTATATATATAATATAAACCCGGCTTTACCGTGTACTCAAAATCCCGTACAGTGCTTGTAATGTAATATCACACATAATACACACACACACACACACACACACACACATATATATATATATATATATACTATCAGTATACCATATATATATATATACTATCAGTATACCGTATATATATAATATAAACCTCGGCTTTACCGTGTACTCAAAGTTCCGTACACTGCCTGTAATTTCCTGAGTCAGTGGCCCGACTCAACGTAATTAATTTTCTCACTTAATAGTTTATCCACTTCCCGAGTCTATGGTCCGACTATAATATAATTAATTCACACCTCAATTAATATAATACTTTCCCCGAGTCTATGGTCCGACTCTCCTTAAATTAATTAACACATATTTTAATTTAATACCTCCCCGAGTCTATCGCCCGACTCTAATTAAATTAATTAACACACATATTAATTTAATACCAATCCGAGTCTGTGGTCCGACTCTAATACAATTAATTTACACATTAATTAATTAACCCAAATTCCGAGTCTGTAGTCCGACTCTAATATAATTAATTATCACATTAATTAATAAGTACCCTTCACGAGTCTACAATCCGATTCTGATTAAATTAATTATCACACCCATTAATTTAATCCTACCCGAGTCTACAAACCGACTCTAATTAAATTAATTAACACCCTTATTAATTTAATCCTACCCGAGTCTACAAACCGACTCTAATTAAATTAATTATCACGCCTATTAATTTAATCCTACCCGAGTCTACAATCCGACTCTAATTAAATTAATTATCACACCTATTAATTTAATAATCTTGGTGTCTCCCAACCATTAACCCCGGACTCACTTATTTGGCCCGTAACTTAATATTTCCCGAGTCTATGTTCCGACTCCAAATTAATTACTCTCTCTCAAGAATTAATTTAATGCCTTGGTATCACTTCACCAATATACCCGGACTCACTCACTTGGTCCATCTTACATCTCATAATTTTACACCCACATTTCGCCTACAATGTGTTACACATTTATTTCCATAAATTTCCCAATTATATTTACCTATAATTATTAGCATACCCGGACTCGCCCACTTGGTCCACAATTAAATATCTCACTTAAATTCCTTTAAAAATGTAGTGCCACCCAACTACAATACCCGAATATTATTCCTCGGCCCAATATCCATAATTATGATTTATTTCTCCAAATTGGTTTATCTCATGACATACCGTCCACACCCTCCTAAACCCAATTATATCACCCTATAATTGTTAAGGAAAATATGTGTCCCATATAAATTTATCACCAAATAAAAGTAAGGGATTAAAATTCAAATAAAATCCTCATTACAAACAAACTGGCCGAACTGCCAATTCCTGGGACCGTCGATCGATCGATGGCCCCCGATCGATCGATCGATCACCCCTGGGCAGCTCTTCTTCCCCACTGCATTACACCATTAATGAAAATTCAAGGTTTGTAAACCTTAATTTCAACCCCTGATCAAGTCATCCCATCACATAAACATATGAACTTTTATCCTACACATCATATACACCCTCTAGTATATAAATTTCTCAACTTATCTCACAATTTCCGAAATGGGTTTTCTATTAAAATTCATGAATCTTGTTCTACAAGCCAAATTCCAAATCCATATTTTCCCCAGTTTATTATTCCGAATTCTTATTCCAATTAAGCATCTATACTCAGATATGTTCAGCACAAAAATTTATACTATGAGTTACACATCACTATGATATGAATTGATTATCATCAATTTAGAAATCGCAACAGTTAACCACTTGCATGTAAGTGTTCGTAGTGTCTGATCCGTTGGCGTAGTCCCTCAATTTGTCTCCAAAGTCCCCAAATTGGCTTTTGTTAAGCTTTCCCCCAATTTTCCTCTCAAGCCCTAGGCTTAGATTTGTGATGGCTCCTGATTTCCTAATCCCCCACTTAGGCTAAAACTCTAAATCCTGTTTTTCACCTAATGGGCTTAATTAAAGTGGCCCAACTCACCCCGTGTGGGCCCGACTATGCCCAAAAATGCCCCGAGACCCAATTACTACACCCGGGTACTCTTTTCTGACTATCTCGGCCCGTACAGACACACCCACGCACTCAGAATTGACATCCGAATTAATTTATAAAAATTCTTATCTCACACCCAATTTAGTCTATACCGACTCCCGACTGGGATAAGTGCATACCCTGTCATTAATACCCGAAATGACGTAATTAAATTATTACTATTCACTTAGTAAATAAATTTCCCTAAACATTAACCATTCACTCCCCGATTAATATTTAAATATATATATTGCCATAATTAATTCATTTAAAATTACAACACACAAGTAATTTAAAATTCCCGAATTAATTAAATATTAAATGTACAAAAATACGAGGTGTTACAAGCAGGAGAACGAAATCTCACCATAAAAATCAACAATACTAAACATAGGTCTATATATCAATAGAAAGGAACGCTGGAAATGTAGTACGTCCGCACAGATTCCTAAGGACACTAGAACCTGATGCTCTGATACCATTTGTGATACCTCACATAATAAAATACCGGGTGATCAGTCCTATATCAAATTAAATTGGAATCTCATATGGGTTAATTCTCAACATCACTTTCAAAAAACAATTTAATTACTAATAACCTATTAGGCCCGGTGCCAAATTTTAAACTTTTAACTAAAACACAAATGTAAATTCATCCATACAAAGATAGGATCAACAAGTGAAATGAATAAATAATAACCGATATTTCTGGCTAAAACAATTATACAAATATATCGAATCAATGAAAAATAAAAATGCAGGAAATAAATTAAAAGACAACAGTTGGACAACATGCCCGAATATAACTCATAGTTCTCCTATCTAGGTCACAATGAGAGAAGCGTCTATAGAATATCCTGACCACATCCACAGCTGTGGCAGCAATGTCTTATTAGAAAGAATAGTCATCCAGGCATCCCTGTGTCTGGACACCTAAAAAGTATAACGAAGGATAAGAAATAAGGAAACATAGATACGGGTGAGAGCCCGAGTTTTGAAAAACATTTTAGCTAGTGCTTAACATACTTTAATATTTAAAATATGATATTCTCCATATTTAAACAGGTGTCGCACTCCCATTAGATAACCCTCACCTCTCATCTAATAGTGTGCACCTAATGCATGTATTTTAATAACCAAGTTACACTACCCAACCTAGCTAGCGTCTTCCCCAAACTTCTAAGCACCCAAACACTATCTCATGCCTCGCATACATTATTCCAAGTACCTTATAATTTCTCTCTTATCATATATCCATTCATTATAAATAACCTTCACTAGTTATTACACTCTTCACATTTTAGTGTTATTATCTCGTATATAATATTATCATCTTTATATATGTATATCACATATTTTATTCCAGATTATATATTCTCGGATGATCCAAAAATTATTCCACATTTCATTCCTTATTAAGTCCTTATATATATATAAAATAAAGTAGAAAACTTATGTATGTCACAAGTTGAAACTATAATGTCATCAATGTGAATTTTTTCAACATTACCTATTTTGACCCTTACAAATTTGGATTCCCCCTCTTTTCACACACTCTAATTTGTTTCCCCCTTTTCTTCCAAATTCAAAAACAAGGGTACATTAGTATTTCACCCATTCTCTCCCTTCCCCTCATTATCCATACTTACCCGTCTCTTCTTTTTCTCCCTCACTTTACTCTCTCCCTCCCTCTCTCCCTTTATCAATGAACAACAACAACTCTAGGCTATACCAATCTATGGTAAGGACTAACAACTCCGGAGGTTCATCTTATAAATCAACTGTACCATTTTTCCAACTCGGATGTACCATTTTTCCCCTTAAACCAAGGTAATCTTTTTGTTCTTTAATCGTTTTTTGTTGGCGGTTCATCTTATAAATCATTTTGTTCTTTGATGGCTTTGTTGTTGGCATATAAATCTTACAAATCATTTTGTTCTTTAATTTTTTTTTTCTGCAATCGTTTCTTATCTTTTTGTTTTTTTTTAAACCTAGAAATGTTTGTTTGTAATTGTTTATACTCTTTTTAGGTCTTTTTGGCTGTAATCATTCCGTTGGCGATATTCATTGTTTTTCAGATTTGACATATAAATCATTTTGTTGCTTAATAGGTGGTTGCTAAAAGTCCCGAGGCATTTTTTTTAATCAAGTTCACTCATTTGTTTCATATTGAAACCTATTCCTATTTTGCTATAATCGTTTTGTTGGCTGTAACCGTTTCTACTATTTTTGGGTCTTTTGGGTTGTAATCGTTTTGTTGGCTACAGTCATTATTTTGCAGATTTGACATATAAATCGTTTTGTTTCTTAATATGATATTTTTTGGAATCATCCTTTCACCTTTTATACCATGAAGGACCTGTCGGTATGGCACTGCAAACATCAACTATAACAAAAATTGAAAAAGAAAGTGGGGAATTTCCACTCACCATTACAGATACTGAAGGACAATGGTTGAGATCTTCAACGTGGAAATGTAACTGTCAGAGATGGGCTCATCCAAATTAGTTGCAAACTTGGATGAGCTCTCAATTTCCCATTAAAATTGACATGGCTTTTTGTTATTGCACTTAAAACGAGTATGATCCATTCGAAATGATAAAATGTGACAAATAACATGACTAACGAGTCATAATTTTAACACAAACATGTCACGACAAACATGACACGACTTCATGTATTAAAAACCCAAAACATACACATCATGAAATGATTTATAGAGTCGATTTTGGGGTAATTTTGTATCGTACTATATTATTCTGCCTTTACCAAATTTTCCATATGGAGGTTGTTACCATCTAGAATTCTTTGTATGTTTTTTTTGGATACAAAAATTCTTTGTATGTTTTTTTTATCAAGTTCACTCATTTGTTTCATATAGGGTCAATTTTTTATACATGTTTCGTCAATTTTTTATACCCGTTTGATTCATATACCAATAAGTCAAGCATATCTGTTTAGTTAGTATTAATAGAGGCCAGACCATTTCTAATCAATTAATCAACATTATTCGTCGTGTTGATTTATCTGTTTTAGTAGTTGAACCGAGAACTGACCTATTGACATACTACACATACCTTGCTCATTTATTAGTTTATAAGAAAATGACCTAATTTCTTAGAGTTATTAGTCATTATAATGAAACTGAATCGAAAACTAAACAGATTTTATAATGTTTACAGATACAATGTTTGCAGATATAATGATTGAAATTCTTTGAGTTGGTCACTTAAGTTATAAACTGAGAATCAAGTAAGTACACCGCACAAACATTTAAATTCTTTCACTTTAAATGCTCCACAAACTTCTTACGCATAGGAACATGAGAAAAGAGTTCTATTTGGCCTGGATAGTCAAAAACTATATAATCATCATCCGTAAAGTTATCCAATTATTCTATTGACCAGTCATACAAATTATCCTTGATGCTCCATGCAGTTAATAAGGCCACCATTTGGACCCAATCCAAGTTTCTTCATAACATCCTCCAAAGAAATAAGTTCCCTAATATCCATGCCAGCAGGATAGTCAAAATTTTCTACAGCATGATCCAAATTCACATGAATTCTTCGCCCCACGGCTTCATAATGTTGGTTCAAATGAGAGTAGTAAGTTGAATTCCCACTTCATGCAGGACCAATAACTATCTGAGCATAACCTATTATAGTAAACTAGCAAATCTTCTTTGTTTTGTTCCCAAAAAATCCTCAAGGTATTTTTAATTTAAGGCGGATGTACGAATGAAACTAAATAGTTGAAAACCCCCAATAACTGAACTGAGAGGGTATGTGGCACAACAAACACCAGCAGCAAACACCAGTGTACGTTCTGTTTATTTTTATTCTTTCTGTATTGTATATTTTTATTTATGTTTTTTTGGAAGTTATACAGTACATGGAAGTTTGAGGCCATTGTACCAATGAAATATGTATATTTTGTAATTTTGATCTTTATGCAGGGGCTTATTATATTCATTTTGTAGTTTATTTTGAAATTTAGTTTGTCACACTTGATTTTTCTTTTGATTTGGATTTGTAATGAGTGACTTAATGAGATTCCCTCTTTCGTTTCCTATTTCCATGGGAATCAATTCATTGGAGGTGGGAGTACGAAGTGGATTCTATGAAAAAATGAAAAAGTAAGAGAACATCGCATCAAACCGCGTATATCTTTTATCCAACATCTCATAATTTTAACTGCTTTCTGATTGTTACTCGACTTATATCAGCATCTTCCATTACCTGACATTAATCGCTTTATGAAATTACAGGAGAGTTACAAAGGCTTATATTATATAGCCTGAGTGTGAGATTGAAGCTTTAGGTGGATGTGGAAGGAGCACCCCTGAGCAACTAAGTGCCTAATTAAGTAGGCTAAATCAAAATAACATATATACAGATCTGAGTATATACTTGTATATATGCATCGATGACGGGGCTATGTTTCAAACACGGTCCAGATCTGAAATAAGTGTGTTTCTCTCCCCAAAATCCCTATGTATATACCTGTATAATCTATGTATGTTTAAACTATGGGTGTTTCTCAACTCCCTTCTATAATTTTGGGTTTCAATCCTTAACAACCTTGTCATTATGTGATAATAAGGCCCAAAAACTCCCTTCTGTAATTTTTTATTTTATCCTAACATATTAAGATAATGCCCCTATTTATATCTTATAGTTATGATGTAAACGATTTTTACAGGTATAAAGGAGGGCCATAAATGGGCGATTGATACCTGTCTCGGATGATTTTTTGTGGTCTTTTGTGGATGCCTAAACCATCTCCATAAAAGATCTCAGATCTCAGATCTCAAGATACTTATTAAGATGATGCCTTTTTTTCTTTTCTTGGTGTGAGCTGTTTACCTTATCATTTTTTATTCTATCTTAACATATTAAGATGATGCCCCTGTTTGTATCTTATAGGTATAATGTAAATGATTTTTACAGGTACAAACGAGGGCCATAAATGGGCGATTGATACCTATATCGAATTATTTTTTTGTGGTCTTTTGCAGATGCCTAAACCATCTCCATAGAAAATCTCAGATCTCAAGATACTTATTAAGATGATTCCATTTTTTCTTGGTGTGAGTTGTTTACCTTATCATTTTTTATTCTATCTTAACATATTAAGATGATGCCCCTGTTTTTATCTTACAGGTATAATGTAAATGATTTTTACAGGTATAAACGAGGGCCATAAATGGGCGATTAATTCCTGTTCAATCTTCATAAGTTACAAGTATAAACGACCGATACCTGTTCTTTGTATTAGTATTTGAATCAGTTCGAGACGTGAATGCATCCATTACATTTGAAAGGAGATATGATCATGATTGCAATGTCATGATTGTTGAGCTAGACAATCAAGCGTCGCTGTATATCTAACTTATTTATAAGGTTAACCAATTTAAGAGTAACCAGGTTTTCAAGTGTGACTAATTTGGTGATGCAGGTTTGCAGACAATCATTTAATTGCACATATGCTTAGATTATTTGACTGTGGCATATGCCCTATTTTAGTGCAACTCCTCTCATACTCTCTCTCTGTGTCCAACCCGCCGCTGACTGCAAGTAGTAAACCTTGACTGCAAGTAGGTGGCTCATTATCTCATTCAAACCCGGTGCTTGGGTCTAAACCAAGGAGGCAAATACATCACTTTTACTTGCAGATAGCGGAGCAGATTTATCTGGTGACAATCCAATGCCTCAGTCGAATGATAGTATATACGAGGAAGAGATGGAAGCGGATACTAAAGATTATGATAGCGATGGTGCATGTAACGGAAATGATGGTAATCCCGACAATGACTATGACAGTACTAATAAAGATGAGCTCAATAAAGAGGATGAATTTACAACTGCTCCTCTTCTTGGTTTGTTGAAATAGGCAATTTGTAGTGTAAACACAAAGTTGTATTGATTACTACTCACTGAATAGTTGATTACATTCTTTTGCAAATTTATAAAGCAATTGATTTGGCAATTGATCGTTCATCCTTAAATACATATAGGAAACTTTGGTTAAATTTTATTTATTTATTGATACACTGGTTGATGTTTGTATGAGGTCCAACATATAAAACACTTATACCTTTGTGTCGTAAAAAAATGTTTTACTTAAATTTACCTGATTTTATATTTTGAAAATTTACACTTCTAACATATAAAACATTTATTATTTATATTATACACGACTTTATGCTTTTCAAAATTATCAGCGTGCCTTCAGGCATGGACATATCCTAGTATATATATATATATATATATATATATAATAGGATATGCCCGTGCCTAAAGGCACGCTAATAATCGTAAAATGAAGAATATTTTCAAAGTACGTAATTGCAAGATTTTTTTTTGCCAAAGTACGTAATCACGAAACGGGAAAAATTTCAAAACACGAAAAAAACATGCGTAATTACAAAAGGACAAATTTTTTGAAAAGTATGCCCATGTTTGAAGGCACGCCGATAATTTTCAAAAGTTTAAAGCCGTTTATAATGTAAATAATAAATATTTTATATATTGTAAGAGTAAATAATTTAAAGAAATTAGGCATAATTCAAAGAAGTGCCAAGACCCGTAAAATTTAGGGATATCGGTAAATTCACTTTGGTTATTATTTTCAAATCCAACTCAAGTCCAGGCATCAAAATATTTTGTGTTGGCTCATGTCATTTTTAATTGATTGTGTTCTTGTTAGGTAAAAAAATGTGAAGGGCATGTTCGGTTTGAATTTGTTTCTAAGTTATATAAATAAAATAAAAAATGTATCGTGTCACATTTTAAATGATTTGTGCTCATTTTAAAAAAAAAGAAATTTGTGTTGTGTTGTGTCATTTTTAATTAGTCATGTCCGCCTTAGGTAAAAATAATGTAAAGGTCATGTTCGGTTTGAATTAGTTCATGTGTATGTCAGATAAATAAAATAAAAATCATACTGTGTCGCATTTTAATTAGGTATTGTTCATATTTAGAAATGAATTTAGAATATTTTAAGAACGTTTGTTTAAAATTAAAATCGCAAATTTAGAATATTTAACCATCAAACGCAAATTTAAGTCATAATTTTTTTTTACAATACAAAGACGTAAATTAAAACAACAAATTTTGGACAGAGCTTCCTTTGTTTATCGAGCTATCCTTCCTATTAAGGAAATAAAAAATAATCCAACAAAAACAATGCTATACAATTATGACAAAAAAATCAAATGAACATATAGTTCAATAAAACCAACATTATTGGAGTCCAACTTAGCCATAGCATCGAATTGGATCGTCGCAACCTTTATCTAAGGATTGTTTGAAACCAAATCAGTCACCCTTTGCAAACTATTGCTAAGGATACTCCTCGACTCGGTAGAACTTCTTGGCAGGCAAGATTTCGGTAACTATCTTTCTGTTATGGATTTTCTGTTGTCGGTCCCTGGACTCTAATGCAGCCATCTATTACAAATATTATTGTAGCTTGTGAAGTATGTGTGCCTCTCCACATTGAGTTGAACCAACGGTTTTTGTTCATCTAATTGAGATAGCCTATGAAAAGTCATATATTCAAACCTATAGTGCAGTTTTCTCTCTCGATTGGGAATGAAGTCTTTCATTGATCTGAAATCCATCAAGTCTTTTATGATATTTACATCCTTGGATATCTGTCACATGTTTAAACAAACATGTATAAGAACCACTCCAAAGAGAAAGTAAGGTACACCATAAGGAGGGAATAAAATCACCTGTAAGCAACGCACATATTTTCTTAAAGTAAGGTTGACCAAATTTAAATATCAACAAAGTAAGGTCAAAGAAGCTGCAACATATCTGAAGCCACTGAGGTACAACATATTTGCAACATAGCTACAACAATTCCTATAGAATACTCGAGGCCAATTAATCGAGGCCCTAGGCGGCGGCCAAAACCGCAGAGACGGCACCGCTCTTAGCAAGTGGAGGCAAGGTTCCATTTGGTTATTTGAGTTCAATTATCGAGACACTCTTTCTCTTTGAAATTGTAAGGATGGTGAAACATCTATCCGATTCAATCAACAACAGACCAGTTGTTCAAGCAGCCAATGACGACGCTTTGTCCAGTTAATTATCGTGTGTCAGAAAGGGATACATGAAAGATGACTGCATCCATTTGTTTGTTAGAAGACCTGTAAGGAGATCTCTAATAATCAACCGCGTTTACTTTTCTCGTTGGGCCTCTCTTCGAAAGATTCTCTACGAGTTTTTTGATTATGAGATAAATGTCAATGAAAAAGGTCACACAAAGAAACATATATTGTCATTGAGGGCGGACTTTGATAGAACATATTTTTAGTTGGAAGATGAAGGAAAAGTGTCACGTATGTACGTGGAATTGGATTTTAAGGAGGTGACTTGCAAGAAGGCTGCTCTTATAGAAAATTTTGGGCGAATTGAGGGATAAAGTCGATGACACAGCATCAATCTCCTGAGAGAAAGGGGAAGTACTCAGTGATCACTATAAACTATAGAAATTAGATGATATCATAGCTTTGGCTCATATGGATCCCAACCTACCAACATTTATAATTGCAGAGTGCGTATTAATATACTTGGATATATATTCTAGTCGTGCTATAGTTGGATGGGCTTCAAAAGCATTCTCTACAACAGTTTTTTTCTTATATGAGAAGATCTATATAGATGATGTTTTTGGTCAGTAAGTGATCGAAAATTTGGAGAGTCGAGGCTGGGCTCTATTAATAATTAATGCGACACCAACTTTACTCGCAAAGGAAAAACTTTTCCTCGATCAGGGATGGCAGAAGGTTGCTGCTTGGGACATGCTGAAAAAGTCTATACCAATTTTATTGAGACTCAGGAAAGATGCAGGATTGAGAGGTTGGAGTTGTTTGATGAGTTTGAAGAGTGGCACATGATGCAGGCACACTACTGCGTGGCTTATGCGATCAATGACACCATGGGCTCGTTTAGGGATATGGGTTTCCCTAACGATCGGAGGTGACAGGTGAAACCTCAGCTACATCCTCATTAAGGGCCTGGGCTCCTACAGGAAATAGTAGTAATAATAATAATTAACTTCAAAACCAACACAGAGAATTTAAAATAGTGGGATCAACTTCAATGCTCTCATCACTATAACATAAAACCATTATACCATGCCAAACCAAACATCATGGTGAATGAGAATATCCATTTACTATTCGAGCACAATTCAACCTTTTATACAACGTCATCATGTACTTGTACTAAAAAAGATAGACTGTAATCAGAAAATGAATCGAGACCCGCAATCAAAATTGAAATTGGTAGTCAAATTATAGTTCCCAACAACTACCATAGTTCCCTACATTTTTCATTTATGGATCTAACTTGAGTACATTTTCTAGAATTAAGTTAACAAATAATATGGTCATATTAATTCAATGTAAATGAATAAAAAAACAAAAAAAAAACAAAAATTAGTTGAAATCGAAAACCTAAAACATAGCTCAAATATGAGATAGAAAGAGACTACTGAAAGAATGAGATATTTCCTTCCTATGTTTAGAGATGCATAATAAAAGAGACGTGCAAAATCATAGTTTAGAATAAAAAAACATTCATTAGGAACACATAACATATTCACCAAACATATTTAGTTGTACAAAGTTATATGATTGGCAAAGCATCGATATATCCAACGTTTATATAGCATATCATCAAACACATTATTTACATAAAATATTTTTACTAACATACTATAAATCAAAAGGAAAACTCTACTTAAGTACTGAGCATCTACGGCCACAGTTTACGGAAAAAAAACATGGTTTCAACAAAAAATAAAATAAAAAATACGTACCTTTAGTTACTGCACATATTAAACCAAGGAAAAATCTTATCAAAATCTTAGCAATATAGAGACAACTAAGATCGGCACTGGATCCATCCTCACCTGTATACCGAGGATTCTCCAACATGTTAGTCATAAACACGTCAATTTAATGAGCAATAATACTAATCATCCGCTCTCAACTACCAAATCATGTTGGGTGACTTCAACGATTAAACACGTGAGCAAAGGTAACGTAAAAATTATAAATGTACACTTTCTAAAACGTATACGAATTGTAAACAGTCTGAATCCAGAGTTTGTGAATGTACGCTTAATGTATGTTAACAAAACAGTTAAGAAAGTCTACAATAATTACCAGAATCCAAAGCTGGGAAACTATGAAGATATATAGATAAAATCGACAAAAATTATAATGCACCAACCCAGGCCCCGCTGTCAGAAGACCATCAGGCCTAGACCACTGTTCCACCAAAACTGGCGGTCAATAAAAGTAGTGATGGTGTCCCACCATCGCCGATGCTTGGAGGATCTCCAATCGGGTCCTATCAAAATAATATTAAATCAGTGGTATTAGTCACGAATAAGCTTTTTCAATCAGCAATACAAATGAGTTTGTTGTTTAATGGTTCATAACTGGTGAGTCTCTATGAATCTTATGTCAACACCTGTTCCTAATGGGTTTGGAGTCGTTTTCTTCAAGAAATATTGTCACATTGTTGGCCCAGATGTTTGTAAAGCAGACTGATTTGTTTACTTTAGACTAATTGCCCTTGCCAATTTTATTTTCAAAGCAATCACCCAGATTCTTGTAAATCAATATCGTTCACTATTTTAAATCAGTCCTCACGCATTCGTTGGCCGGGTCATACACTATTGTAAATAAGTCCTCACGTAATCGGTCATGTGTGTTGCATTCAGTTGCCTTTCATCTGCATTTGTAGCCATTGTCTCAAGTTCAATTTCAAGATGGAAAATATTTTCCATTAAAAATAGTATTTATTATATATGAAACAAAGAAATTCATTGCAAAAGGCTTAAAAAGAACCAACTAAAAATAGAAAATTTCGCATACACAATTCTTCGAACATTTACCATACAACTGTGAAATTAGAAGTGTTTATTCTTCAACGTTGGGTTGGACAAAAGGGAAATGTCAGAAAGTACCTTAACAAATGAAAATGTTCTATGAGGATGTATTAGTTTTACTTAACTACTTATTAAAAAAATAGGTAAAAGTATCATAACTCTCAATGTCCAATACAACTCCATAATGCACGAAACCTGGGATAATTTTTTTCTAGCTCAAGGTCTAGTAGATAGGTTAACCATCAAAAAATTATCAATAAATGTATAACAACAAATGATCTTTTTGAGATAATAACCACACAAAAAACCATCAATTCATTAAAAAATGAAATGAATTAAATGATTCTCAAGAACACAACATGATAAAATCTCAACCTTTATAAGAATAATATATAGTACCACTGATTAATCATTTTAATTGAACTGTTAACTTTAGCCATAATTTATGTTAACATAAAACAGGGCCTAAAAAAACAACTAAAAACCTATATGCTATTAAATGTGAATACTCTGTTCAAACGACAAAAATATATATATATATATGAGAAATTTAAAAACACCATAAACACAGCTTATTCACTTACAATATAGAGATGCCTTGAACCCAAACTGGAGAGACAACAACCAACATCCAAAAAAATGAAATCTAAACGGAGAGAAACGAAGATATACCACGGATCTAATGGGAAAAAAGTCATTTACATCTTCATATAGATATAAATTACAGCAAAATATGAAAAATATTGTTAGTTACACGAAATTGAACCAAAAATACACAAAATTGAGCCAAAACACATCCATATAAAAGCTTAGAACAAATTGAAGGTGTGGAAAAGATTACCTATAGGAGCATGTGTGAGAGAGAGAGGTAGATGAGTGCGAGGGGGCGGATGACGGAGAGGCGCGAGGTAGGGTTTGGGTGAATCGCGAGAGAGAAGATGTGGGATGGAGGGTTTGAACATGGTTTATGTTGTTGGAGAGTGTGATAGAGAGTTTGACTTCGGTAAGTTTATAACTTTATCCTTGATTTTGAATTTTAAAGAGAAGAGGCAAACAAATTAGAGTATCAGAAAAGAGGGGGAATCCAAATTTGTTGGGGACAAAGTAGGAAGTGCAGGAAAAATTCATAAAGATAACATCATGACCCAAACTTATGACATACATAAGGTTCCTACTTTATTTTATATATATATATATATATATTTACATCTCATATATAGATATATACAATATACTATATACATCAAGTATATCCATACTTATATATCACACACTATATACGTATAATAACCATCCCTCAGAGTTATAACTCAATGGATACAGTCTCTCAATGCCATCATCTTCCAGGGAATTACTCACACATCATCTTGGGTACCAGCGGTCGAACTCTCACACAGACTTCGTAAAAACTAAATCACAACGTATGGGAAACGGTCATAATTCCTCACTGGAAATAAGAAGAATTATGCCTAATACATCTTACCCCTGATAAATGCCACACAATATAAAAAGGGAAGCTATGACCTAGGGACTATACGCAACCTTCTCCTCAATCCAGGGCCTCACCCACATCGCTCAACTTCCCATGATAGCACTAGAGGGGTATGCTTCACATAAATATATCATTCACACACAGATATATTCATAATCATATCATATGTATACTCTCTCTCTCTCTCTCTCTCTCTCTCTCTCTCTCTATTTATATATATATATATATATATACACTACACCAAATTTGTTCATTTGTCATGGTCATTGACTGTGACAAGTCCAACTTGTCAAGGTCAATGATCGCGACAAGTTTGGGAGTGATAACTTTTGTTGTCACAAACTTGTCACGGTCATGTCAAGTTCATTAGACTTGTCACGGTCATGTCACTGTAGTTGACCTTGACAAGTTTTTCCATGGTTAATGACCGTGACAAACCCGTGGCAATGTTTAAAAAAAATGTCATGGTCATTGACCATGACATGTCCTTGACAAGTTTTATTTGTCACAGACTTGTCACTGTCAATGACCATGACAATTCTGGAAAGAATTGAAAAAAATTCTGCTGGGCAATATGGCCACTGCCACTACCCATCAGTATATTTGTACCTATTATAGCAATGTTATACCTTCTTAAATATCATATATCCAAGTAAAGTAGAGATAATTCAAATATACATTCAAAATAATATGCATCACGATATAATCCTAATATAATTCATTCCCAAACCTTTCAAACAGTTATTCATAACATGATAGATATTTGGAAGCGTATTCTCCTTGGGTAGTAAGCCCTTCACCCAATTCAGAATTCATGTCACGATATTGCCAAACAAATCGTACTGCGTCTTTAAACTGTGCAAACTAACCATTGCATGTAAAGTTGTTTGATTTTTCTTACAACAAGAGTATAATGGTTGGGTCGGCTTAAATTTTAAACTTTGATAGTCATCATCAAGATTTATCGTGATAACTTCACGAGAACTTGAACCTTGTACATCATTAGTAACCTCATTCCCCTCCGCTTTATAAACTCCGTACGCATTATCAATTAAATCCTCTAACATATTATGATCTACATCATCCTCTTCTACATCTATCCTACTTGTTGAAGGTTGTTGTGAAGGTTGTTCGGGGACAAAACGAACTTGCGATTCACCGTGAAAACTCCAAAATCGATAAATATCTTGCATAACCCATCTTAACAAATGTAGTTCAACTTTTTTCCACTTAAACACATTACTATTCTTACACCTAGCACATGGACACGGAAACTCTTCATCATTATGACATCTCTTTGAGTATTTCACAAATTCATTAGCACCTCTGCGAAACACATCCCCCATTTTATTTGTCTCACCCATCAACTCTTTGTATTTCGGATATCCCATCATAGCTACCACAACCAATCATCTATTCAAGGTAAGAAGCATATATTCATGGATTAGTATAAATAAAACTTTGATTTATAGTATGTTTCGTTTAATTATGTCTTATTTATATTCGATTTTTAAATTTCAAATTCAAATTCAATTTATAATTGAAATTCTTATTTCCTCAATCTCCTCTAAAGGGTGAGTGGTCCTATCCCATTCAGGACCGCATATTTCTGTAATATACTTAACAACTCATGCACATTGTTACAATTTGATAAAAATTCAGCAGCATATCCCCGTAGTTCTCCAAGCACACGACGTAGATTGGAAAGTGTGAGTGTTATTTCAATTGATCAATTGAAATAACACTCACACTTGTAAATCTAGTATGTACCCAGAGAACATCAGGATACGACTGCAGAACTTCCTCCAAAAGTAAAAACTTTAAGCCACTAAGAATATTATTATACATAAATTATGCAGTCCCAAACTGTCCAAACGGGACAATTCGAGAGATCTCATTATAGGGGTAATGACTCTCGAACGGGTCTAAGGGATATTGAATGCGTACGCATAAGAACTAGAAGGCTAGTATCTATGCGCACTATATGTAATTTCAAGTATGTTTTATTTAATTATCATACTATATATATATTGTTCGTGATACAAAGTAATTTTAAAAAAAGGTTGAAAAATCCCAACCCCATATCGACAATAATCCAGTGGTCATACCACTTTTGCAACATCAAATGTGTATCCCGTACTCCTTCTAATTAATCTACTCAATTAATTATTTTCATCAATTAAAGTATCAATTATTAATTTACTAATTTACAATGAGGGGCAATCCTACTTGCATATGAAAGGGGCACTAATTATTAATTTACTAAAAAAATTAACAACCAATCAATATTTAATCGATCAATTCTTTTACAAGGGGAACTATAATATGACAGGCAATAGGTAATAAACCAATAAAAATTTAATTAAAAAATACACACACGCACATATACACACACACACAGCCCCCCACTGCAATTGCCCACCACACACGCACACACACATACACATATATATATATATACACACACACATACACACACACACATATCTATATATATACACACACACAGAGTACCCCCTCCCCCCCCCCCCACATATATACACCACACACTCACACACATGCACATTTACACATACATATATACACACATGCACATATACACAAACATATACATAAATGGAAGAGAAATAGAGAGAGAATGTACCAAAATCGTAGAGAGAGAGAGTGCAGTCTCTTAGAGAGAGAGAGAGAAATGGAGGGAATACAAATCGGTGGGAAAAAAAAGAGGGAAGGTTTTTTTACTGACAGGATTATCACGGACATGTCACGGTCATTGAATGTGACAACATTATAGGTTTTTCACGGTTAATAACCGTGACAAGTACGTGGCACTGTACTAGTCACGACCTTGTCACGGTCAATAACCATGACAAGCCTTTGTCACGGTCATTGACCATGATAAAAAACGTCTATTTTTTTGTCACGGTCAATGACTGTGACAATGCTGGCCGGTTGAAGGGTGTCTATTTGACCATTTTGGTGTAGTGATATATATATATATATATATATATATATATATATATATATATATATATAGAGAGAGAGAGAGAGAGAGAGAGAGAGAGCAGTTCTCATGCATACCCTAGTTTGCATACCGCTGGCGCGGACCAATTTTGATAAAATAGTAAAGAAAATATTTTTGAGCTAATTTTTTTTTATATAATTCTTAAACATTTCAGTAGGGCCATATAAAAAAAATCATCTCAAAATGAATTTTTTTACTATTTTAGAAAAATCGGTCAAACTTTGTGAGTTTTTACAACTTAAAAACTAACAAATTTTGACCGATTTTTTTAAAATAGCAACAAAAATCATTTTGAGCTGATTAATTTTTTATGGTTCTATTGAAATATTTATAAATCATAAAAAGAAATCAGCCCAAAAATAATTTTTTTACTATTTTAAAAAAATGATCCTCATTCAGAGTCCTGAAATTGGGACCTCACTTTATCCTTTCCATATATATATATATATATATATATCACATCAAATCCGGGTATCATGCCTAACTTTTGGGGCATTAGCCTGTAATCCCGAATATACAAATTCATATTAATTTATAAGTATACACACAACTTATTTTAATCCCATAAATATTCACGCACTTATATTAAACCCATAAGCATTCTCTCACTTAAATTACAATTATCGCATAAATAATTCCCGAATATTAGCTTATCTCATCAAGCTAGTATTCTAATATCATCCTACTTTCACATGCGAATATCACTCATACATACATTCAGCATATATATTCTACACGCATAAATATATATGTACGAACTCGCCAAATAATTCCTCGAAAGTCGTTCATCCCAAACGTTCCTAAAATTTATACCCCGGATTTTAATCCCACTAACCCAAGGTTCGTATATCACTCATCTAATCATTTAGAAGTCCTAAAACTCTTTTTAGGATCCCCTAATATTTATCCTCATTAAATAAATCTCCTTAAATCCTTAAACCAAGAAGAAAATTTCCCTAAACTGTCTGGTCCGAATCAATTAGCAGGGGACCGAATCGATTCGCCTTGACCGAATCAATTTGCTCCCTTGTGAATCGATTCGAAATGGTTCAGAAACCTACTTTTGCGAAATCTGCTTCTTCTTCTTCTTCTTCTCCAATTCCTTAACCAACATACATACAACCCTATATCCATGGTTTCTAACCATCCCTAACAATATATACAACATCTACGCACCTGATTACACCCAATACATCAACTAATTCATGGGATTTATCAAAATTTTAAGAATTAAACCCTTTTTTCTTAATTGAATCATAATTTCCATTTCTTCCAATATGTCACCATAACTTACACCATTAGCATGGATTTAAGCCTAGATTTCATATAGTCTTATTATCATATCAATCTCTTATGAAATCATCTTCCAAAAACTCATTTTTGTGCAAAAATCTCAAACCCAAAATCTTATAGTTTTCATCACCAACTATAATATGAACAATAAACACACTTAATAGATAAAGAAAGTTAAACACTTCCCTCATTGGATAAATCCGACGACCTCGTGCCGAAATTCACCGGAGCTTGGCATGAAATCTCCTCTTTTTCTCCCTGTTCTTCTTATCTTATTCTTTTCCTTGTTTATTTTCTTTCTTTCCTTCTCTCGTGACGTAATATGAAAAAAATGAGACTTATCCCTTATTAAACCCAAATTTGACTCGTACACACAATTGCGAGTCCCTACTAGTCCAAAAATATCTGGAACCCAAACTCTACCCCCGGGTACTCTATTCTGACTATCTCAGCCTTTTGAGACCAACCACGCACTCGAAATTTCCATCTAAGTCACTTAACAAAAACTCACGTTTTAAACCCAACACATCTCCACATGTGTTTTCCGAAGAAAATGACATCACCTATCACTTTTATTCACCCGCGACATGAAATAATAATAGTCCAACTCATTTACTTATCCCTATAAGTAAATATAACACATGTAAATATTAATCTATCACTCGCCATATTAATATTTAACGCACACTTCAAATTCTCTTTCACTTAAAGTTCTCGAATCATTAAATTACACCCACTCATGTAATTTAAATATCCATGAAAGTACGGGGTATTACAGATATAGTTTTTGATACCACAATTAATGTTTGAGATACTTTTAATTAAAGATATTTCAATAGAATAAATAAATTTTAAATAAAGGGACGAACTTTATATATCCTCTCGTGGTCCCTAAGATCTTTTGTTATTTTCCCTAGATGGTCCCCCTCTTGTCTTATACTAAACCCTATTTTAAGACTATATATTTAAAAGATTTGTAGTTTAGACCCAAATTGGTATCAAGACCTTAAGAACTTTAGAAACTCACCAAATTTTGACCAAAACCCTAATTCTGGTATCAGAGCCATAAGACGTTCCTTTTAGACTTATAGTAAAAAGACTTTAATGCCCTTGGGATTTATCCCTCGCATTTATCAAGATATTTTTGGAACCAACCCAGACTATCAACCTATACCCATAACTGATTTAGACTCAGAAGGTTTTTTAACCACACACATAGACGGTTGTTCACACATTGAACATATCCCAGCTAAACACGCAGACAGTAGACAAGTTACTGCTAGTGCTATTAATAGCATAATAGACCAAAATAAGTGTATAATCCTTATATTAAGACAATTAATAAAAGACACTCAAACCTTAGAAACAGAGATAAAAAATATCTCTAAAAGAATACTAGAAATAGATAATCAAATCCTAATAGACCTTGTCCATGTTTTACAAGAAATAAATATTAAGACTAATCATATAGAAGTCCTTAACAAAGACATCTTAGAAATTAAAACATTAACTAAAAATCAAGATAGCGAGTTAAGTAAACTTACTAAAGAACAAGATAAGCTTATCCCTAGATTAGATAGTTATCTTCCTAATGGAGATAGTTAGATCAGATTGGAACGAGGTTCTAAGAGACCTTTCCTTTCAGACTTTATCAGAATTTTATCAAAGAAATTTAGAAACGATAAATGAAAATGAGATTGCCAATGCAGCTAAAGCAACTAGACTTATATTAGAAAGATTAAATTTAATTTTTACATCCATAGCAGCTACCCAAGACTATAACAGTAGCTTTGTTAAAGACTTACATTTAGACTTTATGGCTAAGACAGAAGGATTAACCACCTTCTATATAGACTTTGTTAAATTTCAACAAAATTTAGCAAATTATCTTAATAATATTGAAAGCCATAACCTATCCAAGATGGATAGTGTTATTAATGAACTTAAACTAACATGGCCCAAGTAGAATAAAAATATAAAGAAATTATAAACGGAATTAAGGCCGTATATAATAAACCTTCCCAAGCATAAATAGACTCTCCTTTTATTCTAACTCGTTTAGATAAAATAGAAAGGACTGTAGAATCTACAGAAGCTAGATCTGTGCAACAACAAGAAAAAGATAATGAAGTAAAAGACTATATTACAAATGTTGCAAAATCCCTAGTTAATTCTCTAGCTAGACATAGTAAAGAAATTTCTGAGAAGACAAGAAAAGAAAATAAGAATTTTAAAGAAGAAATCTTTAACCAGATAAAAAGACAAAAGGATTATTTAGACTTCTTAGAAAGAATTGAAAAAAGACTTGAACAAAAACTGGTAACCACCTGTAAATTTAGAGAATCCCCTCCTATAGAAAAGAATGCCATAGGTAGACGAGTCATAAATGACGGATTAGATAAGACTAGTAAGATAGTTAGCTCTATACTAAACATTGGACAGAGTAATAATTTGCTCCAAAGACTTAAGGATTCATCCTCTAATGTTAGGACATGGTGGAAAGAAAGAAATTTCACCAATCCCCTCCAATGGAAAGAATGGGGTGAATTTGACTGGAAGATTGTTGAAGATTCCATTCATAATGGACAACTTTCAGCTATTAGATATATAGACTTGTTTAAAGAAGGTGCCACTCCTAAGACTCCTAATTATAACATGACTTACCATTGTAGGAATCATGTGTTAGACAAATCCTATACCGAGCTCCAAGTGTTTGACTCATAATGGCTTAGATCTAGAGGAACTGATAGGAAGTTACAATTCCTAACCTTTGGAGTCTTTCAAGCAAGAATCCAAGGATTACATAGACCTCAAAAGAATATCAACATATTATGATGTTTAGTAGACAAAAGATGGGAAGATTTTGAGAAAAGCATTATTGGGATATCCTAATTAGAAATGTCAGACAATATAGGATACTTTAATGTCATTCCGACATTCACAGTAACCATAGACACAGCCAAACATTTTAAGTTAATCTTATATGCTAGGGGCTATGAAGACTATATTATCCCAGATGCTAATATAAATATAGAATTTCAATGCTATGTGAAGTTCGCCCAATTTCCCTATGAAGGAATGCAATCGGGAATTCCTAGCGGTAGACTTAATGAAGAAATCTTAGTTAGAACCAATGTTTCAGACTATAATCATACTTACAGTATAAGGAATACTGGACCTATGAAAGAGAAAGCTAAGACCCTCTGGCAATTGTCAGAATTTCAAGAAACTAAGACCATACAAAATAAACCTTTGTTTATTAATCAAGACGACGTCACTAGAAATGTTACCATCCAGTTTGGTCCTCCTAAGATTGTCAATAAGAATATCCAGACCGAAGAAATTAGATTTAGGAATATGGGAGAAGCCATAATCAATGATCCTTTAGAAGGAGAATGTAGTAGTAAGACTAGTGCTAGTTTACAAAGACAAGCCCTGGTAATTAGACCTAGAAGATCATTTGAACAAAAAGAATTAATTAAAGAAAAAGCTAGGATCCAAAACTTTGGACATGAACCCTCAGAATTGGATATGAAGACATTTAAAGATAACCTTAAGAAAAGTCATTCTGTTAGATTTCAAGAAAGAGAAAGATTTAATATGATAGCTCAAGACCGCATATTAAAATTAAAAGAATCTAAGAATACAAAGGAACTTCTTAGAAACTTAAGACTAATAGAAGAAGGAGAACAAAGATTAATGCCAGCTACACAAGTAGAACCTAGCAAACAAGAGGTAGGAAGTAGTAGTAGGCTAGAAGAAACTCCTAGACTTTTTAGTGAACCAATAGGAATAAATATTCCTATATACTCAAGCACCGTAGTAAAGACTAAACCTGATTATATAAAAGACTTTCCAACTAGTGACAAGAGTTTCACTCCTATTAAGACTATAGCAAGCCAAGCCATAAATCATGTAGGTATATACCTTAACCTAGATAATATTCAAGATAGGAGGAAAGCCATAGATGAATAGCGTAATCAGATGAACATATGTTTTCAATCTAATGAACAATGGGATGAAAGTTCATGTAAACAATATGCTGACCAATCCATTAGAGGTATTATTTTTTTTTTTTTTTTTTTTTTAAAACTTTATAAGATTTATTAGCAATATTTAGAAGACCTTGCCTCTTCTAAATGGCTTACATCCAAAGAACACAGAGAACTTTAAGGAAATATAAATGAGGATCTTTATAGACTAGATCCCTTACAGAGCCATTTAATAAGGAGCAAAATAGATATAGACTAATCCTACCTACTGCCAAAATAGAACACCAATGACCACTATACATGTCTGATGGATGGGAGTCTCCATTTATCCACTACTATAAGACCTTTGAGATGCTTTGGGAAGTCACTAAGAACTAAAGAGAAGCAGTCCTTTTTCTCAGATGCTCCTAGCTTTGCGAGAAAATCAGCCACTTTATTCGCCTCTCTATATACATGAACAAGTTTTATCTTCATCATCTCCATTAAGCTCCTGATTTTATGAATAACCCAACTTATTTTCCAAGGAGGCTTTCTTTGACAATTGATGATGTTCACAAGAGCCTCTGAATCACTTTCTACCAATAGATCATAACCAATAAAGTCTAAAAGGAATTCAAGGCCTTTTAGTAAAGCCAAAGCTTCAGCTTCCATATTAGACACCACACCAAAATGCGCATGAAACGCCCAAACCATATCTCCTGATTGATTCCTAAGCACGCCACCTCCTCCTCCATGCCCAGGATTCCCTATAGCACTCCCATCCACATTTAACTTCAAAGAGCCATATATAGGAGGATTCCATTTTATAAACATTATATCTTTTTTACCATGCTCCATACTCGTAACAGCCCTTCGAGAAATTTCATTTTTAATTAGAACCAAAATTGAAGCCACACTAGGAGAGCAATCATCATACCGACATTTGTTTCTATAGCACCATAAGAACCAACAAACAATTGATGGCACCACTTTGCTTACAATTTGGTCTACCTTAACCCCATGAATCCACCATTGAAAGAGCTGATTTCGCACACCTCCACCTCGAATTCTAGTAATCCCATATTCTCTAGTAACTTGATCCCATATAGCAGAAGGAAAATCTCCAGCCTCTAATATATGATCAACATCTTCTTCTCTTGGCTTTTGACAACAACAACATTTTGAAGGCCCTCTAAAACCAATAGCTTTTATCTTATCATCAGTAGGAAGAAGATTATTCAACATCTTCCACATAAAAACTGACATTTTTATGGGAAGATGTTTATGCCAGATAAACTTCGAACTCAGACATGATGGACTTGACTGTCTACAAATGTTCCAAGCAGAGGTAATATTGAAGAGACCTGTGCTAGAAGGTTTCCAAATCAGAGAATCAGAAGAATTAGGCATAATTTCTTCAAAAGTTAACACTTTAAAAGTGATCTCATAGTTGAAGACCTGCTCTAACTTCTCTTTATCCCATATTTTGCTTTGGTTCCAGTATTCTTTAATCTGCCCCACTTCTACCACATTTGATAATTTACATTCAGGAACACCCCAGTTGTCCTTTGCTATATGAATATTTCCTTCTCCAATAATCCACATCATTTGCTCTTCAGCTTTGTCCCTCACATTGCACATACGATTCCATGTCTGAGCTGACCCTCTCTTTGAAGCTGAGCAAGGGTGCTGACCCCTACAATAAGCTGCCATCATGAATTTTGCCCAAATAGATTTTTGTTGTCTAAAATTCCACCATAATTTCATACTCAGAGCCGAATGAACATCGTATAAATTTCTGATTCCCAACCCACCCTCAGATATGGGTTTAGCTATTTTCTCCCAGCCACACCAGTGATGTCGAGACTCCCCAAAGTAGTTACTCCAAAAAAAAATTAGCAATACTAGCAGTAATTTTATTGAGAATTGCTTTTGGAGGATTCAAAGCAGATAAATTGTACAAATACATGGAAGAGAGTACTGAGTTTATGAGAACAACCTTACCTCCAAGACTCAAACATTTAGACTTCCAACCTTGAATTCTATTCTTTATATTCTGCACCATCTCTATAAAATAAATACTCTTTTTCCTTCCACTGAAAATACGACAGCCTAAGTACTTTATAGGATCTGACTTTAGCTGCATACCAGAAACTTCCTTGATTTTATTGAGGGCTCTGAGATTAATCTGTTTCGAAGCCATGACATTGCTCTTACTAGTATTGATTAGCTGACCCGAAACCTGCTCATAGAGTCTTAGCACTCTCATAATCTGCTTCACTTCCTTCACATTGCCTGAGCTAAAAATGATAATGTCATCTGCAAAAGACAAATGATTAAATCGAGGGCTACCAATTGGCATTTTATACCCCACATAATTTGAGTTAGTAAGCAAGAATTCAAGGTTTTTGGATAGGACATATGCCATCATAATGAATAGACTAGGGGATAAAGGGTCCCCTTGCCTCAATCCTCTAGAAGATTTGAAAAATCCAGAAGTCTCTCCATTAATAATAATAGTGAACCATGCATTAGAGATAATCCTCCATATATAATCCAACCATATCTTACAGAACCCCATTCTGCGCATAGTCTTTATAAGAAACATCCAAGAGACCCTATCATATGCCTTAGCCATGTCCAATTTAAAGATGATATTCCCTCCAAAATTCTTATGATGAAGACGAGAAATACATTCTTGAGCCAACAAAACATTTTCTATAATGGACCTGCCTTTGATGAAGCCAGATTGAACTGGAGAAATTATTTGATCCAAGAACTTTGAAAGCCTGTCATTCAAAATCTTTGAGAAGATTTTATTGATAAAATTTTACATACTTATAGGTCTGAACTCATTAAACGATTGAGGGTTTAAAGTCTTTGGGATCAAAGCAATTTTGGTAGTTGTTGAAATTTTTGGAAGAGTAGAGCCTGCAAAGAAACTATGGACTGCCTGCAACACATCAGCTTTTATAATACCCCAAAAAAATTTAAAAAAGTACCCAGGGAAGCCATCAACACCTGGACTGCTAGAAGAACTTAAACCTTTTATAGCTTGTTCCAGCTCCTCCATATCTGGCCACACAATCAGAGCTTTGTTCATATCTTCAGTAATGGTTTTTGGAATATGCCTTAGCAGATCTTGTTCCCCTTCTGGATACACATTCTCATCTGATCTAAAAACTGCAGAAAAATGATCAATTGCTTCAGCTTTTATCTCCTCTTTTGTATGAATCCACGTACCATCATCCTTCTTTATCTTATCAATGGCTAAACGTCGCTGCTTATTTTTAACACACTTATGAAAATAGGCAGTGTTTCTATCCCCATCTTGACCCCATCTCTCATTTGATTTTTGCGCCCAGAATTCATATTCTATTTTGAGACAATGATTATGGGAAGCAGTTACCTGGGAAAGAACCTCTCTATTAAATTCAGAGGGATCATTTTCATAAGAAATTTCAGCTTGCAAGAGTAAGTCTTCAGCATGCCTAGCCTCCTGAAAAATATCCCCATAATATGATCTACTCCACCTGCTAAGTTTACCTCTGATAGCTTTGAGTTTTAGGGAGATAGCTACTATAGGATTAGAGCACTCCACTTCCTTCCAGGTTTCTTCCACAATTTTGATGCAGGCCTCTTTCTCAGTCCAAAATTTAAGGAAAACAAAGGCTTTAGAAATCTGATGACTAATTAAGTTACCAGATAGTAATAGAGGATTGTGATCAGACATACTACGATTGAGATGACTAACTTCCCATTTAATTCCACAATCTAAGCACTGCTGATTCATTAGAATTCTATCAAGCCTACACCATATACTGCTCCCTCCACTTCTCTTATTGTGCCAAGTGAATTGCGACCCTTTATACCCAAAATCTACTAGCCCATTACCTTCAATGCACTCAATGAATTCAAACATAGCACCAATATTAATATTATTACCTCTAGCCTTCTCGTCCTGATTCATTATAATGTTGAAGTCCCCACATATCATCCAAGCTGAATCTATACATATATCTGACAAATGCGCCCACAAAACTCTTCTTTCCAGTCTGATGCAGCTAGCATAAACAAAGCTACACTGAACAGACTGAGCTACACCATTAAGCTTAACTTTCATTGTTATACACTGCGACATATCAGAAATGAGCTCCCATTCCACCCCTTCCTTGAAAAAGCACCAGATTTTACTATTTAAATTAGATTTGCAAGATGCAAATCCTAATTTAATCATATAGCTTTGAATTTTCCCCAATTCCTGCTTAGGCTCTAAAATGACCATTACTTGCAGCCTATGGATTTTGTTAAGTCTACTTATTCTCCTCATTGCCCCTTTCTTAGAAATTCCCCGAACATTCCAAATCATAGCTTCAATCATATGGACTTATTAGAATTTTTTGAGTTTGAGTTGGACCTTAATATTCTAATATTTTTGAGTCCCTTCAAAATTGGAGATTTCCTCTTCCTTACAACTGTTGTAAATCTATCCATTTGCTCTCTATCATCAGATGAACAACCTCCCCCAAAATTATTGTGAATGGCATCTTCCTGATATGCTTGGACAATATCCTCATCATTGCAGGACTTTTCTCTTACACCAACCATAGACTCAATACAATTATCCACTTCAACCTCTACTAGATCAGAAACAGGCATACATACAGTATCACCTGTAGCACAAATTGGTCCTTCGTCTGGAACATTTTTAAGGAGCTCCTTTCTAAGAGTTTGCACATTATATTGATCTTCTACAATAGGCCTCAACTCCACCACCATATCCTGTTTCTTGAAAAAATTTGAAATCAAAGTTTGTCTTACTTGTATGGGACTGGACTGATTCTTCTCCAAAATCTCTCCATCTTCTTTCTCCAATGCTATTTCACTGACAAGTTGATCTTCTGCTGTATTTGTCTCAAACGATCTAGCTACCCATTCTTTAGTAGACTCTTTCTGGTTTTGCTTTGCTCTCTGAATTATCTTGTTGCTCATCCTATTCTTTTTAGCGTCCGAAACCTTCTTGAAATGACATTGACCTTGATCATGACCTTTCTTACCACAAAAATAACAAAATGGTGGTAAATCTTCATATACTATAGGTTGCCAGAAACCAGAATTTTTATCCTTATTGCCAATCCAGACCCTTGAAGGCAAAGTTTGTTTTAAATCAACTTCGACACACAACCTAGCAACACTTGGTCTAGCAATTGAACCAGTCGTACCATCAATCTTGAGAGGCCTCCCTACTACTTGTCCAATGGAGAACATAGCACTCCTATTATACAAATGAATAGGAAGGAGAGGAAGTAAAATTCAAGCAGGAACAATTGATGATTCCTTATTTGGATGAAATTCTGTATCCCATTTGAAGGATCTCATAGGGAAACCATGAATGAACCAAGAGTCTTTAAGCCAAATACGATGAAAGTCTTCTTCATGATCAAGACGGATCAAAACATGTTTATTGTCAATTAATCCTATATGAGCAGAGGCTTTAAGGTTGATAGAACAGAAAAACTTACGAATATCATCCACCGAAGGTCGACCATGTGAGAACTTCCCAACCAAGGTGTACTTGAATGGTGCAGCCATTTCTTGAATACTAGAATCCTCATACATAATAGCTGGTTCACCTTTATAAGAAGATATGGGCTGAAGAATGGTTTGAGGCATGTTTTTGGAACATACAACATCAGCAAAAGATTTGTGCTTTGGATCAAGTTGGTATTACAAAAGACTACTTAGATAGTTTAAGGAAGGATTCAGATGAAGACTCCTTATCAAAGATTGAGAAGATGAAGGAAAACCTAGAAGAAAGATCAATTGAAGAATATATTCAATTGTTCACATCAGAATTTATTGGAACTGGACATCTATCTCAAATCAATGAACAAGACCTAGCAAAAACTAAGTTAGCCCTCCTTAGCATTTGAAAATTAGATAAGATAAATGAATATAGCAATAATTATGAGCAGCTATATTACCAAATTAAAGAATTTTGAGAGACCTTAAAAGATGAATACTTTAGAAAGATACCTGCCATAGGACAAATCCTAATTAATGAATAAAGGAATTGACCAGGAGTAGCTGGAGTTAAAAACTATATAAAATATATAAAATCAATTTCTCCAAAGACTATATAAAATCTAAGAGACATGATATAACTCAAGGAAAGTTAATAGAAGAAACTTTCAAGCAGATCCCTCCAATCAAAGACGAAAGAGATATCGCTCAAATCCAATGGGGATGTGGAAGTGACTCTAACAAATTCAAAAAGAAATTAGACTGAAAATATAAGAAGTTTAAGACTGGAGCTTTAGGATTTCCAAAGAAGTACAAATTTAGACAATCTACTACCTTTAGGGAAAAGAATCCTAAGACTAAGAAAAATAGATTTAACCAAAGAAGATATTTTAAGAAAAATACTAGTAAATATAAGAAAGTTCATAATTATAGGAAAGACAAAGATATAGCTCAATCTAAGACTGCCACCAAAGAATGTTGGACTTGCGGCAAAGAAGGACACTTTGCTAAAGACTACCCTAATAAGAAAGATAAATAAAGTATTAAGATCATTAATACAAATTAGACTATGCAGATCAAGAAGAGTTAGATATCCTATATGCTATAAAAATATCAGACATAGAAGATGATGATAATACTAGTATTTATAGCGTATATACAGATGGTGATTCGAAAGATTATAGTGATACTGATGAGTATGAAGACTCTCAGGATACTCTAGACTTATATATGGTGCAGACTAATCAAGACGATTTATATGATGAATATATAGACTTTGAAGGAGCTTGGTATAAATGTATATTAAGCCCATTTTTAAAGAAAAGGTGGACAGTTAGTAATCCTGAGTTACTAACCTATATACCTATATGTTACTTTGATGAAAGACATTATTGCACATTTGAGATGAAATGTAGCAAAAAAGAATTTAGATGTGTAGAATGTTTTGAGACTATATGAACAAAATTATTTATGGTTTGTATTGTTTGTCAATTACACTACCATGAAGACTATTGAAGAACTAGATTTAGAGCAATTTATACTAGCCAGTATGACGCTCAAATAGACTTAGATATTAAAATGTATTATCAAGACATTGATAGAAATATAGCCAAAAGATTGCAAGAAAATGAAGACTTCAAAGGAAAGGGAATTTCCTATGATTTAGAAGAATACCATTCTGATAGTAGTTCAGAAGAACAAATACCCTTAGATTTTATAGATAAACCTCAGAAAGGAATATCTATTTTAGAAAAGAAAATTTTAGGAATTTCTACTAAACCACATGCTTGTTTTGTAGAATTATTTGTTCAACATAAAGACTATCCTAAAAGACTTTCAGTTTTTATAGATACAGGGTGCTCTCAGAGCATTTGCAAGGCTAATGCCTTCCCTGAAGACTATTTTTTAGAAAGTAGTCAAGAAATCTATGATAAAGTGGCTAATGGAGATCCATTTACCTTATATTTCCAGACTATTCCTATTTATTTTAAATTAGGAAATCAGGCAAACAAAACCATTAATCATCGGTTTTGGATAATGGATCCTCGTCCTAGTTTCACAGGAAACATTATTTTAGGACAAGACTTTATTAGTAAATATCATCCTTATACTCAGTATAATGATAAGATATTAATTAGTGATCAAGAGGAATTTAATATTAAAGACCCTCAAATAGATCATAAGACTGCCATTGATCTTATGCAGGTCAAGCCCAATTATAGACCCATAAAACATGAGAGTTCTTTAGCTGAGCATGGTGGACCTAGACTTACAACCCAACAAGAAGCCTTAGAGATTGCAAAACCCTTACAAAAAGAGTGTAAGTGTCCAAACCAAAAGTGTTATAAGCAAATAGCGCTTATCCAACAAGACATTTTAGATCAAGCCCAGCATACCTTATTACAGGCTCAAGTTATATCCAAACAGAAGAAAATGGTTATAGAAGTAGAAAAAGAAAAGATTAGGCAACTAGCAGAGCCTACTTTAGGATAAAATTCCATCGCTAAGTGGGATAAAGACCAAAGTTATTGTGAAATCATCCCTATTAACCAAGACGCCACTATTAATGGTGGAACCTATAAGAAAGGATACTCACAAGAAGATAGGGAAGAATTCAAGAAAGACATAGATGAAATGCTTAAGTTAGGCATCATTAGAGAAAGTAAAAGTAGACATAATAGCTTATCCTTCTATGTTCACAATGAACCTGAACGTAAAAGAGGAAAAAGATGTGTGGTTATAGATTATAGACAATTTAATAAGAATTGTGAATTTGATTCTTATAAGATACCAGACAAGAATAATTTGATTAATTTAATTGAAGATAGAATTATATTCAGTAAGTTTGATTGCAAATCATGCTTCTGGCAAATTAAGATGCATCCAGACAGTATTACTTGGATAGCCTTTAGTGTGCCCTAAGGAAAATATGAATGGCTAGTCATGCCATTTGGATACTTGAATGCTCCTCAAGTTTTCCAAAGAAGAATGGATAATATATTTAGACCTTATTCAGAATTTTATCTTGTTTATATATATATGATATTCTTGTAGCAACTAAGACTGAGATAGAGCATGTAGACCATCTTAAAAAGATTATTTTAGAATTAGACAAACATGGTATTGTTATTTCCGAAAGGAAAATGCAATTATTTCAGACTGAGATAGACTTTGTGGGAATGCATATTAATAAAGGAAAATTATCCTTGGCAGAACACATAACTAAGAAGATTCTTGAGTTTCCAGATCAAGTCAAAGATAGAAAACAATTATAATCATTTTTAGGATAGCTCAATTGTGCTGCAGACTTTATTAAAGACCTTGCTTCAAAAAGACAAAGCTTAATGACCAAATTAAAAGGAACAGACAAAACCAATCCCTTTTATTGGACTAAAGATGATTTTGAAGTAATAAATCAAATTAAAGATGCAGTCACGAATATTCCTTTACTTGAACTGCCTAATGCGGAAGACCAGTTTATAGTAAAAACAGATGCCTCTGATAAACAATGGGGAGCAGTATACTTTGCCATTGATCATCGTACAAAAAAGAAGAAACTTTGTAGACATAGTTCTGGAACCTTTACAGACCCAGGAACAAGATACACTGCCCATTAAAAAGTAGTTTTAGCCATAGTAAGGGCATTAGAAAAATATATGTTATTTCTTAGACCTAAACATTTGACTGTTTACACTGACTCTTCTTATGAAGTAAAATTCATAGATTTAGACTTTTCCAAATCAAGGACTAATAGACTAATTAGATGGTAACAATTGCTTAATGGTTATGACTTCTCTGTTATACATATTAAGGGAAGTAAAAATACCATTCCAGATATTATATCAAGAGAGCCAATGTTTGCTAATACTAATATGATTTCATATTTTATGTTGCAAATAGAAGACCTAGAAGACATGAGTTCCTCTGGAACGAACAGACTGAATAGGGAAGACGTTGCAGACTATCTTAGACGCATAAGACCAAATGCTGGTGTAACGCAAAGACTGACTCATATTCAAGACTCTCAAGAAAGACCAATCCTAGAGAACTTTGATGATATCTTAGTTCCTCCTGGAAAATATAGACAAGAGATTATTTATGAAAATAGACTCATTGGGAAAATGCGTTTTCCCCAATATAGACCTGATCAAAGATATCCAGACTTGATCAAATTTAGATGAGAATTTTCGAAAGATGAAAAATACTCTCATAGACGCTATATGGTGGAACGTCAAGAATAGACTTTGGACTGAGTTCAAACAAAATTTGGTAGCCATTGCTAGATTTATGAGGACTCAAAGACTTGTAGTTACCCAGCTCAGTGGTACTGCTATACCTAGACCTCAGATTCAGACTTATGCGCAGACACTTGAAGAATCCTCCAAAATTAGACCTACTGATTTCTGTTATCAAAAAAGACTTTTAAGACTAAGATTGTTATACCATTTGGTCATAATAATCTCCCATTAACAGAAGACTTTAAAAAGGAATCTAATAACATTATTGATCATTTTAATATGTTATTATCAGAAAATAAATGGAAATGCCTTAATAATTAAAGGTTTCTTCAAAGACGTTCCAAAAATATATCTTTTTGGAAAATCAGAAATGGCTCATATAACTCTTGCAGACCACGGGTTCATTGGACTCGTCTAGATAAAAGATATTGAAGACGCTATTTCTCTTGGAAAAATAGTCCATGAGTATGTTAAGAAGGTAGAAGACTTCCTTCCTCTATTTGCTAGAATCTACCAGATTGCTCCAAGTTCCTGTAGAGGAATGAGAGTTGAAAGATTTAGACTTATTAGATTTTCCAGTTATATATTCTAAGACGTTGAGATTTTATCAGAAGACTAAACTAAAGAATTAATTGTTGATAAGTCCAAGCTCGAGATTGCTCAAGCCATGGAGACCATAGAAATTATGGAGTTATTGACTGGAGAAGATAGGTGGTACACTGACTATCATAAAGAAGACCTGATAATTCAAGCTGATGAGCTAATCAATGGAAGGCTCAAGAAAGAATCCAAAGAAATGGTAGAGATATCTTTGTCAGCTAGCCTTAGAACGGTAGGACTCATTGATAAATTTTTCAACAATGCCTTATCAAACCAAGATAAGGAAGAAGAAGACACAGATACAACAAAGGGCCCCTCAGTAGTGGAAGAATTATTGAAGACAGGAGATTCATTTCCTTAGACTCTGCTTTCCATAAAGAAAAAAGATGCTTGCCCCATATGGACCATCAGACTGATAAAAAAGATGAAGACTTTGTTTGATGCTCTTGCATTATTACAAAACGATAAGACTCGTGATGAATACTTGGCACGCCCCATTAATTGGCCTTTATTTTCAAAAAGAAAAAGGTTCCCCAAATTATCAAAAGATGTTAAAAGCTTGTAGACCTAGCTGATAAGATTCTGAAGACAATGTTGCCTTAATAATTATATGCTTTCAACCGGATTACTTTTGGTAGCCGGTTACCAGTCATTTTGCAGTGCCCTTGATCTATAAATGGGAGCGTCCATTTGTGTTTTAGACATCAGTTATAAGAGAGAGAGAGAGAGTAATAAGTTGTTAGACTTCCAGTGAGAGAGAGTATGCTTGTAGTAAGTAATACGTATATGAGTGAGTAAACCTCTCATAGTTAGGGGAGAGGGGAGAGTTGTATTTGCTGATGCAATGCAATAAAAGTATTTTATTTTCCAGAAATCTCTTTTGTTAAGTTGTTATTATTTTCCAAATTGTCTCCAACTTTCTGTTCATAGAGGACTATTGTGTGGAATCTCTGGTGTAGCACACAAGGTGTTATACTGGTGAACCGCTGTCAGGTGACGATTAGCCGTGAGCCGTTAGCTAGGTGGGAGTTAGGCATGAAGGAATACAGGAAAGAAACGAGTCAACTGCCAAAGTAGTGGATTGAGGTGCGACACATAAAGAGAGAGTTGTCGGAGGCCGAGACCGGAGAAGAATAGTAACAAGGCTGAAGAGACAAAGGGAAGAAAATAAATATATTGCAGACCGGAAGGAAGGTATAACTCAAACCAAACCCTTAACTATTTTCACATACTATTTCCTTAAGAATAATCTTATATGAGCTTACAAATCACTAAAGACTTTTTAGAATTTGTTAATCAAACAACTTTAGACTTAACTAGGTAAATTCAAGACATGACTCTTACAGACACTAAAGATAAAGAACTAATAGAATCTTCTTTAGTATATGCAGGTGGTACTTTTAAATACATAGACCAGATCATTGAGTGGTTAGGAAGAGAATTCCCTATAATAGAAATAATTAGAACAGGGATCCGTGATCTCTTTAGAAAAAAATTAAGAACTGAAGATTTTGTAGAAGAACTATCAAGACCTGAAAAATACCAAGAATACACTAGGATACTTGAAGACAGTATAGGCGTATTAAAATTTATTAGACAAAAAGGTTAGCTGAAACAAAGTCTACTTTAATTAGAGCTGGAGGAATCCGCCATCGCCTTAAAAACGTAGAGACAGCTGCCCCTAGAAGATACCGAAGATTTTTGTCATCTTATGGTGATAATAATTTATACGAATTTATAAATAACAATATAATTGATATTATTAATCAAATATATAAAGAACCTATAAAGATAAACCCACGATACCATATAAGGTATTTAAGACTAGAATATTTTCCATCAAAACCTCTTTCAATTTCTAGACTCCCTGAAGAAATTGTTTATATAGATAATCCTCGCTATTTAGAACTCCAGTACGATAGTGACAGAAGAACCTTAAGAAGTAGCAGTAGCCCTTAAACT
>CASBWL010000479.1:15000-17500 GCA_949130495.1 Sambucus nigra
AACCTCGATCACTGCCCGACAGCACCCGGTAAGGAACCTCGCGCGTCGGTCAACCGACGAAAAAATCGGTCGACCTAGCAGCAAGGCAATGTCGACAGGGTGATGCCCGGGAACAAGGCAACTGTCGGTCTGGTGATGCCTGGAAACAAGACAATGTCGGCAAGGTGATGCCTCGAAATGGGCAAAGTGATACCCAACAAGGCGATGCCTAGCAACAAGGTGATACCCAAAAATGGGCAAAGTCGGTCCGCCGATGCAAGGCAATGTCGGTCGACCGACGCCCAACAAGGAAATACATTCAAGTAAGGAACGTCACCCGCACGAGACAACTAGGCGCGCTCCTGCGAGTGAACCTCGTGCTCTCGGGTGATGCCTAGAAACAAGGAATTTTTCGGTCGGACGATGCCCAGAAACAAGGCAAGGTCGGTCGAGTTATGCCTAGAAACAAGCAATGTCGGTCGGATGATGCCTAGAAATAAGGTAAAGTCATTTGGGTGATGCCCAAAAATGGGCAAAGTCGGTCGCCCGATGCAAGGCAATGTCGTTCAGCCGACGATACAGTCGGTCGACCGGCGCCCAACAAGGAAATCCATCCGAGGAAGGAACCTCGCGTGCACGAGAAAACTCGACCCATGTTGCCAAGGTAATACCCAAACCACCCAACAAGTATTTAGGGTGATGCATAGAACCAAGGCAATGTCGGCCCAAAATGGGCAAAGTCGGTCGGCCGACCAAAAATAGCAGGACAATGTCGGTCGACCGACGAAAAACAGTACCGGGAAGGAACCTCACGCTACCGAGAAAACTCGGTCACGCTACCGGGAAAACCCGGAGAGGAACCTCAGGCTACCGAGAAAACTCGGTCACGCTACCGGGAAAACCCGGAGAGGAACCTCGGGCTACCGAGAAAACTCGGTCACGCTACCTGGAAAACCAGGTAAGGAACCTCGCGCGTCGGTCAACCGACGAAAAACTCGATCACGATACCGAGAGAACCCGGTAAGGAACCTCGCGCGCACGGGAAACCTCGATCACAGCCCGGCAGCACCCGGTAAGGAACCTCGCGCGTCGGTCGACCGACGAAAAAATCGGTCGACCGACATTTTTTTTCAAAGTTTTTCCAAATGCCTAGGCAAGCTTCCCAGACCTTCCCAACAACATATTATGACTTCCCATGGACGCCCTCAAACTTTGGCAAAGGGAATACCCGAGTACTCATCTTATTGCAGTTGATGTCTACTGCTACCACTTTGAAAATTTCGTTAAGATGTTATATGAGGGGGGGTGAGTCCAGAGCAGCAGAGGTTCGAATTTTTTAGCATGACCGATGACCGCTACCGACGCATGACCGATGCATAAAAACACCCCAAAACAAGTCCACTAAGCCCCGATGACCCAAAAAAGTCCCGAAAAAAGGGTCGCCAAGAGCTGCCCGACCGTCGGCCGACCGACAAAAAACGTCGGTCGACCGTTTCCAGGGCAGAACGAAAACGTTGTCCAAATGTTGCCTGAAAGTCATTCCAATGATGACTACATACAAGGCAACGTCCGCAAGTAACTGAGGTCCCTAGATATGCCCGATACTAGGGGTCACCGAAAGTCGCCCGATCGTCGGCCGACCGACACGGCACGTCGGTCGACCGTTTCCAGCGCATAATGAAAACGGTGCCCAAATGTTGCCTGATGAAAGTCATTCGAGCAAACATGGAACACCTAGGCAAGGTACCCAATGGCCAAATGTTCCTAGAAATGTCCGATAGAGAATGGGTCACCAAAAGTCGACCGACCGGCGTGGCACACCGGCTGACCGTTTTCAGTGCAGAACGGAACTGTGCACAGATGTTGCCTGAAAGTCATTTGAATGATGCCTAGAAACAAGGCAACGTCCCTAGATATGCCCGATACAAGGGGTCGCCAAAAGCGAAACATGCTGTCGGCCGACCGACACGGCACGTCGGTCGACCGTTTTGAGCGCACGTCGAAAATGTGCCCAAATGTTGCCTGAATGCCCATGCAAGTTGGAACCCGATTGGGTATCATGGCAAGGCAACCCAATGTCGAAAGAAATAGTGGCGCCAACCTGGGATGCCCAACCCAAGATGCAGGTTGGCACCCACAAAAGTCCCGACACGATAAGGATACAACCTCACGCGATGCCTAGCAACAATGAAATACATTAAAGGTGATGCCTAAGCGACCCAAGAAATTGGTCGATCTATTCCCATGCACGTCCAGGTGACTCCCAAAATATATAGGCAAAGTCGGTCAGGTCGTGCATAAACCAGGCAATTTCGGTCGGGTGATGCCGAAAAATAACCGAACCTCACGTGATGCCCACCGATACCAGTGAACCAAGACAATGTCGTCGAGGTAATGCTTGGAAAACAGGCATACAACCTCACGCGATGCCTGACGTTGGGTGACCTTTCCCAGTGCAAGGAAATTTTTCGAACTTATCGCAGTTCATGTCTACTGCTACCACTTTGGAATTTTTGTTAAG
>CASBWL010000479.1:37500-40000 GCA_949130495.1 Sambucus nigra
CTCGGTCACGCTACCGGGAAAACCCGGAGAGGAACCTCGGGCTACCGAGAAAACTCGGTCACGCTACCTGGAAAACCAGGTAAGGAACCTCGCGCGTCGGTCAACCGACGAAAAACTCGATCACGATACCGAGAGAACCCGGTAAGGAACCTCGCGCGCACGGGAAACCTCGATCACAGCCCGGCAGCACCCGGTAAGGAACCTCGCGCGTCGGTCGACCGACGAAAAAATCGGTCGACCGACATTTTTTTTCAAAGTTTTTCCAAATGCCTAGGCAAGCTTCCCAGACCTTCCCAACAACATATTATGACTTCCCATGGACGCCCTCAAACTTTGGCAAAGGGAATACCCGAGTACTCATCTTATTGCAGTTGATGTCTACTGCTACCACTTTGAAAATTTCGTTAAGATGTTATATGAGGGGGGGTGAGTCCAGAGCAGCAGAGGTTCGAATTTTTTAGCATGACCGATGACCGCTACCGACGCATGACCGATGCATAAAAACACCCCAAAACAAGTCCACTAAGCCCCGATGACCCAAAAAAGTCCCGAAAAAAGGGTCGCCAAGAGCTGCCCGACCGTCGGCCGACCGACAAAAAACGTCGGTCGACCGTTTCCAGGGCAGAACGAAAACGTTGTCCAAATGTTGCCTGAAAGTCATTCCAATGATGACTACATACAAGGCAACGTCCGCAAGTAACTGAGGTCCCTAGATATGCCCGATACTAGGGGTCACCGAAAGTCGCCCGATCGTCGGCCGACCGACACGGCACGTCGGTCGACCGTTTCCAGCGCATAATGAAAACGGTGCCCAAATGTTGCCTGATGAAAGTCATTCGAGCAAACATGGAACACCTAGGCAAGGTACCCAATGGCCAAATGTTCCTAGAAATGTCCGATAGAGAATGGGTCACCAAAAGTCGACCGACCGGCGTGGCACACCGGCTGACCGTTTTCAGTGCAGAACGGAACTGTGCACAGATGTTGCCTGAAAGTCATTTGAATGATGCCTAGAAACAAGGCAACGTCCCTAGATATGCCCGATACAAGGGGTCGCCAAAAGCGAAACATGCTGTCGGCCGACCGACACGGCACGTCGGTCGACCGTTTTGAGCGCACGTCGAAAATGTGCCCAAATGTTGCCTGAATGCCCATGCAAGTTGGAACCCGATTGGGTATCATGGCAAGGCAACCCAATGTCGAAAGAAATAGTGGCGCCAACCTGGGATGCCCAACCCAAGATGCAGGTTGGCACCCACAAAAGTCCCGACACGATAAGGATACAACCTCACGCGATGCCTAGCAACAATGAAATACATTAAAGGTGATGCCTAAGCGACCCAAGAAATTGGTCGATCTATTCCCATGCACGTCCAGGTGACTCCCAAAATATATAGGCAAAGTCGGTCAGGTCGTGCATAAACCAGGCAATTTCGGTCGGGTGATGCCGAAAAATAACCGAACCTCACGTGATGCCCACCGATACCAGTGAACCAAGACAATGTCGTCGAGGTAATGCTTGGAAAACAGGCATACAACCTCACGCGATGCCTGACGTTGGGTGACCTTTCCCAGTGCAAGGAAATTTTTCGAACTTATCGCAGTTCATGTCTACTGCTACCACTTTGGAATTTTTGTTAAGATGTTATATAGAGGGGGGTGATGTTCCTAGCCAACCTCCCCTTCCTTCGGGAAGGGTCGGGGAACGAGCGCCTAGGCGTTCCCAGGAATACGGGGGAAATCACACAGTGGGATTTGCATTCGATCTTCGTGAAGCTTCGGAATCACGAAGATGGGATGGTTATCCGACTGTGTGATTACCCTCGTGGGGAGATGCGATGTCCTGGCATCCCCCCGAAAGGATGGGGGAGATTTAACGTTCTAATTGCTTTGGGGTGAGATACGTTCATGTGATCTGAGATTACATGTTCTAATCACTCTGGGGTAGAAATGACCGGGCGATCTCCCTTGTCATGTCCCTCAGAATGATGCATGGGCATCAGGCAAGTGTTGCTCCTCGCTTGCCTGTCCATCCTCCCACCTTGTAATCCCTTGTGTTCTAGTGAACGAAGAACGTGGCATGTAGAGGTACTTTGTTCTGCGCGCATGTCTCGATTAGAGGAATCTAGAACACGTTGGATTACCGGCGCGGGAGGGTGGGTTCTTGGGATGTGTCGGAGTGAAAGCTCTTGCACGCCTAAGGAGCATGGGGGGATCAAAGTACACAGCTCCACTTTTGGGTGATGTTGTGTGTGCGTTGATCCTCCCCATTGTCCCGACGAAAAATAAGCGAAACATGCATGGGCGTCAGTGCGTGTGAGCTTTTCCTCTTGTCCCTGTCGCTTTTAAAGGAAAGAAATGTCGTGCCCACCGTCCCGTTCAGGTATTAGCTTGTGCAATCGAATATTCTAGTTTCCTTCGTGTTGCTGGAATTTCGACCACGACTTTTTGCTTGTGCGGCACCTTAAGCGCGTGAGTTGTGTTTGGTTTGTGCGGGTTG
>CASBWL010000480.1:0-101000 GCA_949130495.1 Sambucus nigra
ATTTTTACCACGTATTATCCTCTTCATAATATAAATAAAATATATATAATAGGAAAATGGGGGACAAAGCCCCCTTCTCGATGATTTTTTTGTCTTTTATGTGGTGGTTCCCCCTTTTGATATGATTCTACTCTCGAGTATGAAATTTCCACCTTCTACGTTTTTTTTGGAATGTGTAAGAGGGTGAAAATAGGTTGTCACTTTGTTGGGTAAAGTGGGCTAAGGACATACTTGGAGATAAATTGGGGGTGGTGTTGTTGGCAGGAGGTAGGTTTGATATCTTTTTTGTGATTTAGGAAATAAAAGTGAAGAACTAGTGTCCTTACTATGTAGAAACCAACAGCCTATTCTTCTAGAATCTTGTTCAGCTGGTCAGGGGGTCCTCCAAATTCACTATCTCCTCCTCCTGATTTTGTCCTTCCTTCACAAGTCAATCAACACAACGGTTAGCCAGTCGAAGTACATGGACAATATCAGGCTTAATGTCTCTCCTTATCCCAATGTACACATCAGTGATACTTGCATACGAGTGATTAGTCACCTCCTCCTTGTTGACATGCCAAATCGCCATTTGAGAGTCCATTTTTATGTGGACATTATGAAACCCTTTTTATAAGCTAGATTAATGCCACAAAGCCTCTAACTTAGCCTTTAGTGGGCATCCACCCTTCGTGGTCATCTCTAGCTAAACAACCAAAAGCTCATTTCTTCATTGCCTCATCCCAAGTTCCATCGGTATTGATTTTCCTTCCGGCTGAAATGAGAGAAACCCTAGCAAGTTGTACATTTCTAGTCACCAATTTTGATTGATATCACGATCAAAAGGTGTCCTAATGTCAAGGGCAAGCATTGGCTAAGGTGCGCAATCAAGTACGGGTGGGGATATTTTTTTCAAAAGTGATCAAGTTACGAGATTTCCAAATGTTCAACATACCGTAGATGAAGAGAAAGTGCAAACTGTTATCATTACGACACTAAATATTATCAATAAGCCATTCGTGAAAATTAAAATATTTACCTCTTTGCCAATTGTGCGATGGGAAACCATGTTTCTTGTGCAACATGACAACCACAGAAAAAGTGTTCAATGTCCTCAATGTTGTGCCATCAACAGGACTTTGAGAATCCGGTTTATCCCCTTATTCTAGGACAATAGTTTTCCATCAAAATTATATGATTGGGTTAATTATATTTGGTCCCCCGAAACTTTATCCCCCCTACACTTCACCACTTGAACTTTCAGTTTATGTAGTTACTCCCCTAAACTTTCAAAATGACTTATAATAACCTTTTACCATTAAGATCGTTAACTTTTTTGACGAAAAAGATGAACATGATAAAAACATGTGACTTTCTAAAGGGTAATTTTAGCCATTTTCCAAAAATCCATCCATAATCATTTTCATCACTCTTTCTCTTTCCCTTTCTTTGAATCAGCCCACGCTCCTTTCTCTTCTCACTTCCATGGAGAGAACGTCTTCTCTCTTCTTTCTTCATTTTTCCCTTCACCCCTACTTGTTTCACACACACACATGGGTGCAACTACAAACGCACACATAAAAATTAATCTAGTATGAGTTATATTAATGGTGGGTTTGGTTGCTGCCAAACGGGGGTAGAGGGAAGGGTTGTGACGGGTTCGGATGGGATTTGGCCAAAAGGGAGGAAGGATTTGGTCGAACGATTTGTGATGGGTTTGTGCCGTATTTTTTACTTCAAAAACCAAAATATATTTATTTATTTCTCATCCAAGATCTATTTGTTTTTCATGTTTAGATCTATGTTTTCAAAAACCCGAATCTATTTTCTTTTCCAAAAAATGGTAATATTATTCAAACATTTTAATATTTTATAATACATCAAGATTTTGGAAAAGTCTTCTTCAAATTTTTAGATAGTTTCTTCAGTTTAAACAGATAATTTTAATCATGACACGGGCTTTGTTTATAATCTCTTCTCATTATATAGATCTGTGGATCATTTGTTGAGGACATGGTGTTAACGTTGTGGAAAATTTTGTTTGGCTAGAAACTTTTTTTTTTTTGCTAAATATTCGTTTTTGGGGGGTGAACTTTTTGTCCAGTTTTTCATCAAGGATGGAAATTTCCGTTTTTTAACAAACATTTCATTATTTTTATGTGATTTTTTTATCAGGGTTTGTATTTTTTTAATATTTTATTCAATATTAGTCAAACATTTCATAATTCTAGATTTTTCTGTAATTTAAAAAACGTTAATTGTTTTTCTATCATTCTTAGATTTTTCAAATATTTTTTAGATACCTTTTTTAATATTTATTTCTTATTAAAGGTTAAACTGATTTTTTTTTCCAGGAAATCTTTTTTTGGGGGGGGTCTTACACATATTTCAATATTTTATATTCTTTAAAGTTTTAATGTAAATTCCAAAATAATTTTCAGACTTTCTAAACTTTTTTTTTTATAATTTCCAGTTTTTAAGTAATTTTTAGGATTTTTAAATATATATATTTAAAAAAAATAGTTTAAAATTTTCTAGGATTTTTTATATTTTGAAATATTTTCATAATTTTTAATTTTTTTTTTGTTGACATTTAAAGATTTTATTTTAAGAAATGAGAAATGTATGTTAGGGGGACAATGCCCTCACTTTCAGTCATGTGTCTCACACATGACTAACTTTTCCCGCCAAAACTAACGGAGTTGGACGATAAGGGGTTATTTCTAGTCGTTTTCAAAATTTGAAAAGTTAAGTACAGAAACTGAAAGTTCGAGTGGTGAAGCGTAGGGGAAATAAATTTCAGGAGGTTCAAATGTAATTAACCCTATATGGTTTGTTATCACCTCATCAACGATATTTTCTCTTATCTCATCCCGCTATTGTTTGGAATGAAAAATGTGAAGTTACCAATATCAAAATCAAATCCCACAAACTTCCAATCAAACCCATATATAGGCAAACAAAATTGTGAAGAAATATATTGCAAAAGATGTTGAAAACATATTACACAAACAATTTTAAGATGCATTAGGTTTTTTCATTAAGGTTTCCATTTAATGATGCATTTCGTTCCCTTAGTACACGCCGACAGCAGTGCCAATGGCACACAGATATTATTAGGAATGATTGATCAAAAAATTGCAACACACAAATTACACAAACACAAACCTAGTGTGTATTCATACACAATTTAACCTACTAGATTTTGGTAAAAAAAAACATTCTAGATATGATGGAAGTGTATTTTGTTATGTCCAACAAATATAATTAAAGAAAAATAGCGTGGTAATCCACGCAAATAAAACAAAGGAAATACAAAAAAAAAGCGTAACTATCTCTATTTAAAAACATCGGAATATAATACTATATCTAAATATATGTCGTGTCATGTCAAAATCATAACTCAATTTAATCGTGACATGTCAGGTGTTCATACTTTTATCCATTTCTTTTTCTAAATCTAAATGGGTGACAATCAGGATCGTGCTAGTCAATTCTTGTCATGTTTTTAATGTATTGTGTTCGTATGAAGTAAAAACACAAAGTCGTGAGCCTTCTTTACATTTTGACAGTTCTTATGTCATAACTATTATGTGCCTAAAACGTGCTATGATTAATTATAGGTTTAAGAGAAAGTCAACAAAATTAAGATAAAATAGTCATTTTACATTATTCCAAGGATAAATTTGTAAATATTATATGGCAATTTGAGTTATTCAAAAAAATAATTTCGAGTTATTTGGTTAGAGACTACGCACTTCAATCATCAAAAGGAAAAGAAACACAAAAGAAACGGTTAACATGAGCATTGTTAATAGTAACACCAAAACTATGAATCATCAAACTAGGTGGAACTTTATTAGGATCTATCAATGGCAAGTACAAACAATGTGTTAGGAATCCCTTCCAAATCACCGACAGATTCCAACAAAACATATACATAGTAAAGGAACAAAAGGTTGCCGCAGTACATCTATTGTTGTCCAGGACTTCTATCGAGTTATTTCATCACTGTCAAACAATCTGTTTAGCGAAAACAAAAACAAAAAGCTCATGAATTTCATATAGAGAATTAAAAATGGAATATTATGCCCCTTTGAACAATACCCAAACATATTTGTAAGACCAATCGATTAAATATGGAAAGAAAAAAGAAAAGCAAAGTAAAGAAAAAATCAATCACTGTGGGACTGCTCTCTCTGGTGACACACACAGGATTACTTGGAATAACCCATATATGAAACATCATTTTTGAATGAGAACCCTAAATCTGAAATTGATGCAAAAAAAATAAGAAACATATATCAAAATAATGGGTTTAAAACGCTAAGAACATAACCCAAATAATTATGAAGCCCAAACAAAGTTTTTTTTTTACTTTAATACATTACTATTTGTCAATTTTAGACTTAAATACAATGTTAATTAAAAATTAGACTTTGCCGAAAATCGTTAGAAAATCCATCATGTTTAACACACGTGTCATTTAAAATTAAAAGTAAATTGAAAATCATAAAAAATGGGCATATACAAAATAGTCCCTCAAATATTTTTTAATACACGTTTAGTCCAAGCCTTTTCATTTTGTTCCAAAAAGTCCATGTGTGTTTAAGGGAATTTTTGGAACAAAATAAAAATGCATGGACTAAATATGTATTAAAAAAATGTTTAAGGGACTTTTTGATAATTGATCCTAAAAAAAGATTAAAAAAACTAGAATGAAAACTCAACAAACTAAAAAAGCCAGAAAAGAAAATTAAAAACAAATCAAATTTTGCATCTTTTTTTAGCCAAGACTACCCACACCCCTTCCTCTTGTGTAAGCCTCCAACCCAAATCCACCCGTCCGTCGGCAACACTACCCCTCATCATCGGTAGCAAACCCAATCCCCAACAACCGAAACAAAACCAAACTGTGATAAGATCGCACGAAGGGCAACCCAACTCCATCCACGCCCCCCCCCCCCCCCAACCTCGAATTACCTCCTCACTCTCCACCCACCCACCGCAACCTCAACCCTCCCAACACCACCTACACTCAGACCAAAAACACACCAGATCCGAAGCTTTAGAGAAACTTAAATCTAAAACCAAATCTACAATCTAAATTTGAATTGGTCTTCAAAGATTTGTTGGAATTTACTGGTTGCAACTCATTAGTCATTGTGTCGACTTCGATCTCCAATGGTGAGAGACCTGTATGTTGGCAGGGGTTGCGTGAGAGATGTGTAAGTGGTTTGAGTTGTGTGCGTGCCCGCGCGTGTGAAGGAGAGAGAGAGGACGGAGAAGGTGTTTTGGGTGGTGGCAGCGGGAGTGGTGAACAATAGGAAGTGAGAACTGAAGAGTATATTATTCTTTTTCTTTTCTTTTTTTTTGTTTATCTCTTCGTGTATTTTTTCTTTATAATAGATTTTTGGGTGCTTTTAGATGAAATTTCCACGTATTGATTAAACTTGACAGATTTTTTAACGATTATGAACAAAATCTAATTTTTAATTAAATTGTATTTATGTCAAAAATCCAAAATTAGTAATATATTAAAGTAAAAAAAAAAACAAATGTAGAGAGAGGGATAGATAGGCAATGAAAGAGAGAGAACAGAGTATATACCAGATTCAGTCTTGCTGTGAATCCAATGCCAATATCTAAAAAAAAATGACAAAGCATATGCACTGTATTATGGTTTTGAAATCATTGATTTGAAACACCCCAAAATAGTAAATCGTTGATTTGAAACACCACAAAATAGTGAAACAAAATTAGAACAATGAGTGTAACTGATGTTGTAAGATCTACATAACAAAACATAAACACCATATTCAGGATTTATAACACTATTTAGAACAATGATTGATAAACAAAAACATCTAAAACTAATTTAAAGAGAGCCAGATAGAAAGGATACAGTGGTGGTGCTCAGTGAAGGAATTGAAATCTAAATGGTTGTTTCTCGGAGACGGGTGAGAGGATTTGCGAGAGTAAAAGAGAGGTTGGTTTATTTGCAGTGAGAACAAAGACAAATAACAAAGAACCACAAATCAAACAATCACAAAACCACATTTGGGTTTAGTATAAACTGATGAAATGGACAATGTGTAGACTCGCACCGACTTTGAAAGAATAGTTTTACTAAAACTCCAAAACTGAGTGAAACTAAAAACTCTAGAACCCCAAGAAAATCAAAACTTTTTTGAGGTTCTGAAACTTGACCAAAACACACCAGACAAAAAAAATTATAAAACCATCCCAGAACCAAAAAATTCCAACCAAACAGAAAAAATACAAACGGAAAACCTAGAACCCTAATATTTGAAAGTAAAAGACCCAATATCATTTTAATCCAAAGGCTAAAATCCAAAATACCAAAAAAAATTTGAATCTGAAGCCAAAAAAATAGAAGTTAAGACAGAGAGAGAGAGAGAGTTAGTTTAAACCCCCAACTGTTTGGGGTTTTAGGATCAGATCTGAAACCATACCAAATTGCAAAGATTTTGAATAGGAATGAAATTAGAAGAGAGAAAAAAAATACGAGTTTAAGAGATGAACCTGCAAGGGAAATCATAAAAAAATTGTATCAATTTAACGTCTAGTAACCAATATATTTCAACCGAAAAATGAAAAATACCATTTTAGAATTGGTGAGAATAATAAAGGGAAGATAGATGCGGTGAAGGGGGCATAACAGAACTTGTGATTAGGGGGGAGAGCCTTTTAAATGAGAGGAAGGAAAGGTGTTGGGAAATGAAAGTAATGAAAAGGATTGAAAATTGTAATTTCAAAAAAGGAACACTTGATCTCATCCCTTCATTTTAGTGAGGTTGTGGCACAATCTCAACCCTTATTGTGCACACAATTCAAAAACTTCTCCATCAAATGCATACATACATACATATATAATGCCTAAGTGTTGTAAAGAGGACATTGTATAACAAATCAAAAAGAAGAAACATAGAATCAATAAAGAAGGAATGGGAGCTACATAACAATAATGGAACCATTTATATTACAAATGAACCCTTGAATTTATTTATTTGCCTGCTTCTATTTGTTACATCATTTTATCATTGTAGCTGTTATAATATAGTATTTTTCCATAATATCAACACAGTTCTACTAAAAACTCACCTCACCTAATCAACCATAACACAATCAACAATTTTTTTCTAGTAAAAACTCACCGCGCCTAATCAACCATAACACAATCAACAAATTTTTACCACCACCTCCACCAATTTCCTTGGCATCACCATAATATGAAACATTACACGTGCTATTCCATCATGCTGGACGGGACATACCTCAAGTAAATGGTCCCTAGGCCTCTCCCAATGAGTTGGGCTTACCAACAACAAATTGGGGCTGATGGACAAAAAAATTAATAAATGATACTTTGTTTTAATTGCTTACAATTTTAAAAAATATGATGCACTAACCGGTTGCAATTAGGATGGAAAACATCATTTTTATAATTACAATCATTTTGGAACATGAAACTGATTTATAAAGTTGTGAATAATATGCCCTTGTTAATAGTAACATCGTTATCATCGTATGGTTGCTCAATTCATGGTGGTTTCAAAGAAGTACAGTGATCACTTATTGTAATTTCATTGGGACTACTGAAAACTATTCTTATAACTGGAGTCATATATTCTTCTTATTTTGCAAATATTTGTTACCATAGTGGATCACTTGAGTACAACCAACGTAGTCACATACAGACATCACATGGCACCAAAGGCGTAGATAATGCATCAAGCATTCTTTATAAAGGAATGAGATAAAAAAAAAGTATATTGCATATAATTAAAGGAGTAATAATATGTGTACAAACAAATTACATAAAAAGTTTCACAAATAAACGCGTCATTGCAGTGGAGCATTGTACATCATTCATTCCAAGACAGTGTACAACACTTTATTGCACTGCCACATTAGTTTGTGTAATTTTTTTGTATAATTTTTTGTGTAATTTCTTTATACCCTTAGCATTTTCCTAATTAAATGTCATATAGTTGATTCATATATTTACTTGGAACGCATATAGTCAAATATAAAGCTGTAATGCAAGGTTGTTTATTTTGCAAAAGGTACATTGCCAAATGAGATTTGGAACTCATTCCTTAATTTGGAGCTATTTGATGTCCATGACAACCGCCTAACAGGAACCATTCCAGTCAAAATCTTTAACATTTCAACAATGAAAACCCTTTCCCTAAGCTCCAATCACTTCTCTGGCTATCTTCCATCAAGCATGGGCCTCTGGCTTCCCAATCTTGAACGACTTTTTCAATACAACAACTATATCAGTGGAATAATTCCAAGCTCTGTCGGTAATGCTTCTAAGCTTTCCATCCTAGAAATGGGCTCTAATTCATTCACTGGCTCTATTCCCAATACATTTGGTGATCTAAGACTCCTCCAACAGCTTTACCTCGGACATAATGAGTTGACCGATGAATATTATACTACACAATTGGGATTTTTTACGTCTTTAACAAACTGCAGACAAATGGAATATTTGGTATTAGATAATACCAAACTAAATGGTACTCTCCCAACTTCATTTGGAAATCTCTCCACCACTCTTAGGACTTTTTAGTGCACGTGGTTCCAAAATTAAAGGCGAGGTTCCCATTGGAATTGGAAACTTGACAGGCTTAGAGTACATAGATTTATACGGGAATGACTTGACAGGATCAATCCCAGCAACACTTGGGGGATTAACACGTCTACAACAAGTATATCTTGGACGAAATAGACTGCAAGGATCCATCCCAAATGATCTGTGTATGCTAAAACACTTGGGAGACCTTTATTTTAGTGATAATGAGCTCAATGGGTCCATACCGACATGCTTAGGGGATATTAAATCTCTAAGATCGTTGTATTTGGACTCCAACAAATTTACTTCTTCTATTCCATCAACTTTGTGGATTTTGAAAGATCTCGTGCGTTTAAACCTATCCTCAAATATGCTAAGTGGATATCTAGAATCAGATGTAGGCAGTACGAAGGTCATAAATGAAATTGATTTATCATGGAATCAGTTACCAGGTGATGTCCCAACCACCATTGGAGGTGTCCAATCACTAAGTTCCCTCTCATTGGCGCATAATAATTTTGAAGGATCTATTCCTCAATCAATGAGTGATTTGATAGGTTTGGAATTCTTGGATTTTTCAAGTAACAATTTATCTGGAGTGATTCCCACGTCCTTAGAGAAACTTAGGTATCTAAAAAACTTCAATGTCTCTTGCAATAGACTAAAAGGAGAAATTCCCAATGGAGGACAATTTGCGAACTTCACAGCCCTGTCATATATGAAAAACGATGAATTATGTGGTGCACTCCGGTTACAAGTTCAACCATGCAAAGCCAAAACTCATCGGCGGTCAATAACAAAAGTTGTGCGTCTATTGAAATATATTTTACCCCTCATAACAGCAGCAACAACTGCAGTTGCCCTAATAATTGTTTTCACAAGACGCACAAAAAGGAAGATGAAATTATTGGCGCACAAAGATTCATTGCCTCTTGGGTGGAGAAGGGTGTCTTACCATGAACTTGTGCAAGCGACGGATGGATTTTGTGAAAGTAACCTACTTGGTATGGGGAGTGTAGGTTCGGTATATAAAGGAATACTTTCAGACGGGATGGCTGTTGCGGTAAAAGTTTTCAATTAAAATCTAGAAGGAGCACTCAAGAGTTTTGACGTTGAATGTGAGGTAATGCGTAGCATTCGTCATCGAAACCTTGTCAAAATCATCAGTAGCTGTACGAACTTGGATTTCAAGTCCTTGGTTCTAACTAACATGCCTAATGGGAGCCTTGAGAAGTGGCTGTACTCTCATAATTATAGTTTGGACATTTTGACACGGTTAAATGTAATGATAGATGTTGCAACTGCCTTGGAATATCTACATCACGGTTATGCAACACCTATTGTTCATTGTGATCTGAAGCCTAGCAACATCCTGCTTGATGAAGATATGATGGCACGTGTTGGCGATTTTGGAATTGCAAAACTCTTGGGTGGAAAGGAATTTATTGAACAAACTAAAACCCTAGCAACAATTGGGTATATGGCACCAGGTGAAGTCTAATTTTCTTATATTTTGATAACTTTTACTTCCTCAAATTTCTATAATAATTCAATTCTATTAATTGATTTATATATCATGAATTTTACGATCTTATAGAATATATAACGGATGGAATTGTCTCTACGAGTGGCGATGTCTATAGTTATGGTATTGTATTGATGGAAACATTCACTAAGAAGAAACCAACCAAAGAATTATTTTCTGGTGGGATGAGTTTGAGGAGTTGGGTTCTTGAAGCATCTTATGGTTCAATAATGAATAATGTTGATACAAATTTCATAGAAATAGAGGATGCGTATTTATCTTCCAAGGAGAAATGTTTGTCATCCATCTTTGCTTTAGCCTTGGAATGTTCTACAAATTCACCGACAGAGAGAATGACCATGGAACATGTTGTGGCTAGACTCATGAAAATTAAAAGTATTTTTCTAGCAAATACAGGAATGAATTCATGAAAAAGGTAAATGATAATACCAAATTTACTACATTCAATGCTTAGATATCAGTGTCATGCTTTTAAATGATTAAACTTCCTCTAGTTTGAAATATCTTTTGGTTGTTATACCACATAACCGAGTCATACTCTAGCTTCATATGGGGTTAGGAGAATGCTATTATATCCCATAATTACCATTAAAATAGATTAGAAAGAAATTTAATCTTTTAAACTAGAAATCAAAAAGGAACTATTTGTGTGACACTTTTTTTTTCCACACAAGTGTAACAAAAAATGAAATTGTAATTTTCTAACAATTTAAACAATGTTAACTTGTGTTAGTATTTATAACATTACAAAATGTACAGGAGTGTTTTTTTTAATTTGTAAGGTTTCTAAAGATAGTTTGTCACAAAAGCGTTGCAAAAATTGAAAATGGTTCCCAAAGTGTAAATAGTTAAAATTTGGGACCCATAGTGCATTACGAGGAACTAATGGATCCCCATGTATAATCATAACATAGCTATGATCCAACTGTTTACATTATGCATATATATTTCTCAAGTATAAGCATATATTTAAACCTAATTGTTTTTCGAATTTTATTAACTATGTATGCTCAGCTTCCCCACTATAAAAATTTGGAATTTTAAACTTGTTAAAATCAAGATCCATAACACTAAACCGGAAATATAACATAGCACAATTGAGATAATCTACCTACACTAAAACAAATAATTTATGTCGAAGAAAATGTATAGAAGATTCAAGACTCCAAATGATGTGGAACATAATCTACTTGCATTAATTTCCACAAAAATGAAAAAATCATCACATAAAAAAAAAGAACTAAAATTAGAGAGTGTGGAGAGAGAGAGAGAGAGAGAGAGAGTATTTGAAAGCCAAAGACACTAGTAGTAAAGTCATAGGTAAATTCAATTTTGCTGTCCTCCACCAAAAATTTATTATTAGAATCAAGATTGTTCCTACCAAATCCAAATATTTACAAGTTGTTCTCATGTAAAAAAATATGGTAAGATATTATACAACATAGGCTTACCTGTCATTTTAGCTCGTGCATTGGGAAGAGAATTGACCTTTAGCTTAAATGGCCAGAAAATATACTTCCTGGTATTTTCTAGCTAATTTACCAGTCCATGTTGATCTACATCATCAAAATCTAAAAACGAGTGACATGATGAAGAAAACCAATCAGAACAATTCACATAACACATTCAACCTAAGAGACAAGAATATTCCACCACATAAGCATACTTATCAGCACAATTGCATAATCGAAGTATCAATGTTTTAAATATAGCCTAACATTATTGTTAAAAGTACCTATAACAAAGGTGAAATAGTATAGTGAAGCCAAATTTACTAAATCACCAAAACAACATTCTAAATGCTTTACAAAGAAAAAATGGAGGGAGTGTTACTAACCAGGGATTTTTATAATAAACCTGTCATAGTCATGTCACTTTCTAGCAAATGTTTCTCCAAATTGAAGCCTTGGAGATTATAAGAATCATCTACAGATCCGTCATAGCTATTTCACCATATTGCTATCATCATAGTGCATTAAATTAAAATTTCCAACAACAAATACTAATCCATATACAAAGTAAATGTAAATTAGAAGTAGTTTCGTTGATTTATACAACAAGATCTAGTTTTCTAGCATGGACGAAAGAACAAGTGACAGATAGAGAAAATAGAGAATGAGTCAGTTCCCATTAAGAATATGGATATTCACAAACAATGAACTTTTAATCTTGTTTCCCACTTTAAATTCATTTGAACTCCTAATACTTCTTGATATTCTTCCCAAATTTTATATTCTTGGAAAGGTTCGCTAGCTTTTCATTTCTTATTTTTATCATCTTCAATTATAAATTTCCATACATGTATATATACACACACGTGTAAACAGTTTGTTGTGTGAGTTTTAGTGTGTGAGCGCGTGCAAATGTGATATTGCACTTCATTGATATTTTTCTTACACTTTCCAATTGGTGATTATGAGTTTTTGAACCTTTTGTTTTTGCAGCATATTTTGCTCATGGTGCACCTCCTAGAATGAGTTTTAGTATGTTTTATTTTATTAAATGAAAATGCTAGTGTTACATTAGCATGATTTGTATAAAAACTGAATTTTTGGTTAGTGTCCATACAACAAAGCTTATAAACAACGAAATACTTCATTGGTCCCAAATTAGTATATATAACATGAATTCAGACTCATACTGAGATAATATGGATTCCACAACACCTCATGCATAAAACTATGATTTTTTTCTAAATTGATTTCAACTATATCTAGCGTTTGGATCGTACAACGTTGAAATGAAGCAACAGCTATTATAAATTTATTAGTTTGCATATCAAGAATTCTAATAAATGAAGCTTCTGGTATTTGTTCTTCTTTCACACAAAACAAAATTATATTCAGTACAATAAGCACGATGTTGTCTTGATATCTTTCTTGTATTCATACAGTCGTTCTCCAATGATTGTCTGTTCGGACTAATTAAATCATACTCAAATCTTTAATGATCATTTTGGAAGCCTTAAGCCTAGTTGAGTTTGGCGGAATGAGATTTTTAGAAATATAGCGTGTTTGTCCATCAATCGATCTAACATGGGGCTTCGATTGATAGAAATGCCTATTTATATAGGATAAGACCAAAAACAAAGAAGCTCTAAGGATGTTTTGATTTATCAAATGTTCATCTTGATCTGTCATACACAACCTTGATCTATTGGGGTGTTGATCTGGAACCTCATTTTTAACAGACCAATTTGGTATAAGTAAGAATCTTTCCTACACAAAATTGAAAGAAAATTTACAGAGAAAAGCGGCATGTACTAACATACTCTATATTATTAAACTCCCTGGATTTAAAAAAGAAACTAGAAAAATTCTGTGTAATGTTGAGTGCATAACATGCATGAAATTGTGCACATTTGATTCTGCCTATTGTACATATGCTTTAGAAGCTCACTTGGACATGATGGATTGTGGGGCTTCATCGGATATGATTTTTTAAAATCTTAAGATATTGGTTTTAAGGTAATTAGTCATGTTGTAGTATGAAAAACAGGCGGGATCAGGGTTATTACTCAAATCTTTAATGATCATTTTGGAAGCCTTAAGCCTAGTTGAGTTTGGCGGAATGAGATTTTTAGAAATATAGCGTGTTTGTCCTTCAATCGATCTAACATGGGGCTTCGATTGATAGAAATGCCTATTTATATAGGATAAGACCAAAAACAAAGAAGCTCTAAGGATGTTTTGATTTATCAAATGTTCATCTTGATCTGTCATACACAACCTTGATCTATTGGGGTGTTGAACTGGAACCTCATTTTTAACAGACCAATTTGGTATAAGTAAGAATCTTTCCTACACAAAATTGAAAGAAAATTTACATAGAAAAGCGGCATGTACTAACATACTCTATATTATTAAACTCCCTGGATTTAAAAAAGAAACTAGAAAAATTCTGTGTAATGTTGAGTGCATAACATGCATGAAATTGTGCACATTTGATTCTGCCTATTGTACATATGCTTTAGAAGCTCACTTGGACATGATGGATTGTGGGGCTTCATCGGATATGATTTTTTAAAATGTTAAGATATTGGTTTTAAGGTAATTAGTCATGTTGTAGTATGAAAAACAGGCGGGATCAGGGTTATGAGTTGAGATACTTGAACCTCCATAGGAAGTTATTACCATGTAGTAAGTACCCTTAGACGTTCGGTTTATACACTACAAGGAATTGTTAATTAAAAAAATCATCGGTCATTTAGTGCTCATAGTGAAAGTCCACGAAACTAGATATATCCAATATTAGACACGAATTTCTTACCACAGCATGGTAATTTGGTTATTGGACTAATTATGAATTGACAGTCTAGGTGTTATACGCATCAATAACTAGTGTGCATATCATTGTGTAGGAGGGTAGTGAGCCACTGATAAGTGCTCCTCAAGAGCCTTGCCCTGTAGAACTTGTACTGAGACCAGAGAGAGACTCTTAGGAGCTATGCAATAGAGGGTGAGAGAGTAGGCACCTCAATAGAGAACCAAGTCAAGACGAGGATTTCAACACTTGGTATGGTGAAAAGATGGACATAATGGGTATTAGTTCGTAATTAAGTTCTTAAAGTCAAATGGAAAACTGGGTAGGTGGGAATCGATGAACGCATATTAATGAGGCAGAGGGGCATTTACAATGAGGTTTCATGTATTTAGGGTCATTGGATCTTGGAATAGAATTATTAGTAGTAATGTGTGATGTCAAGCGCATTAAATGAGAAGTGACACCACTTATTTGACAAGGTATCAACGAGTATTGGGGTTGAGGTGACATAAAAGTAGATTTTATCTGCAAGTTTGTCAAAGGGAATAAAGTCAATTGATCTTTGTAATGATTTTGCTTTTTAAGGCTCTAGGTGTGAATAAAGTCACATACCCTAAAGGTTCCTGAGAGGGGATGAGACCGGGGATGAGACCTGGGCCTCACTTGCATCCATAAGCCCTATGTGGTGGGGGTTAATCACTTTGAGGCCTCACTTGCACCCATAAGCCCTATGTGGTGGGGGTTAATCACTTGAGTTTATAGAAGTTCATAACTAATGTATTTCTTTAGTAAGTTGTGATTGCCTTGTGTATTTTTTTATTAACTTGTGTACTTGTGTTAATCACTTGTGTATTTAAGTTTATCGAATCTGCCCTTGCACTTCGAAGGTGCACCAAATGTTTTTGACTTTTCTTGTTCTTTGTGAAGTGATATTCTTTTGTAGGTGGGCACCGAGAGTAATTATCGACATAACCCTACACATTGTATAGTACTTTTGTGTTAATTTACTTGCATTCATTGTTGTATTTTATTTATACTTCTCGAATGTAGTACATATTCACTTGCATATAATTCAAACCTTATCCCACTTCTCTACTCTACCAAAAAAACTAAGCTCACTGATATTTATTTTATATTTTTGCAGGCAACAGTGGAGGGGGCAAAGGTAAGAAAGTTATGGGTCGTTCAAAATATACGCAGTTTTTTTATAAGCTTTTTGCCCATTTCATAATCCGGATGACTGTGTAACGTATTTCACTAGTGACTTTCCGATGGTTGTATGACTATTTTATCGTGGTGTGGATTTACGTATGTAGGAGACATGTTTTATTCATGTTCTCATTATTTAATACTTCATAACCAATTTTCGAACTTGAATTTGGAATAGCATAATTTGGAGAAAGCTCTAATTTGTTTTCATTTGTATGTTGGGTTCATGCCACGTAAGAATCACCCATTAATGTTTTAAGATATTGTCGGATCCTAGGAGGCTTAAAATACTCAAATGAGCATCACATATCACTATGTGATCTGCTTGTGTTTTCAAAAGTCATGAAACATCACGTGAACATTTACACCTTGTATTTTTCTAGGATTTGAATCCCTAACTATTTTGCAATTTGTCTCTTTTGGAAAATGAAACTTCTCAAGACAATTTGCCTGTGGGGGAACCCATCATCTTTGTGCACTCAACTCATGCAACTCCAGTCCACCCTCCCTTTAAAGTTATTACGCTCACCACTTAATCCTCACTGCACTTAGTATGTTCTATCCATACTCTAATTATTTATTTCCCTTTTAGTTTACTTTTTTCTTGGTTAATTTCTCATAAGTTGAAACTGTTATAATCTTTGCACTTCTCTTTTCTTTCACTCAACTATGTAAGGTACTATATGATAACGTTCATATTTCCCATTAAATTACTTTTCATACTACGTCGATCATAAAAGGGTTTAAGATTGTTAGATTTCCCCTCCATATCGTCATATCCCAAATTACGAGTTCACATTTGAAAGTCAAACTTGTACATGAAATTGAATTTTAACATAATTGGTGAAGAATATTAAAATTTGAATATAGTCGAATTTGCTTCATTGATATTTAAAGTTCATTCGCATTTGGGACGAAAAAAATAAAAAGACACTCTTAATTTTGGAAGGGAGTAGTATCAACTCTTGGACGAAATTCGAAAGTTCGATCAGTAGAACTAACCCTAACACACTAATTATGCGTTAGGCCTCAACAAATCTTTAGCGGTAACCTATGAAGCACGGACTCAACACGTAATTCGCATTTTCGACACGACACGCGACACATAACTTTTCCAAAAACTATGATACAACATGCTAGAATACGTATAATATATATATATATATATATATATATATATATATATATTAGGTCATACCCAATGCACAAGGCTCCCACTTAACTGCAAGGTCTGGGAGAGGTGGATGTCAGCTAATCGTACACCCATATGTTCCATAAAATACATTATTAGAGTATTCTTAACATGAAATTAATAAAATGGACCATACAAAACAAAATTCAAACACACTTTAACATTACAAATTATAAATAAAAGGAGAATCACCATCGCATTAGCAAAAATAAAATAAATGAATTTAAAAAAAATAAAAAATAAAAAATAAATACACTTCACTTATCTTAGCTGCAGGGTCTGGGAGAGGTGGATGTCGGCTAGTCTTACCTCATATGTTCCATAAAATAAATTATTAGAGCATTCTTAACATGAAATTAAGAAAATGGACCATACAAAACAATATTCAAACACACTTTAACATTACAAATTATAAATAAAAGGAGAATCACCATCGCATTAGCAAAAATAAAATAAATGAATTTTAAAAAAAATATTTTTTTAAATAAAAAATAAAAAATAAATACACTTCGCTTGTCCTTTTACGTGTCCTGAATGTGTCCCAGCGTGTCCAACCTAAAAAAAAGACTCGCGTATCGACAATGTGTTTGTCGCCTGTTCGACACGATTCAAAGTCGACTCGAGACTTTCGGGATAGTGTAATACACCGTATATTTTTGGAATAAAATAAAGATTTCATAAGGATTAAATTAATTCAAGGAAATTAATTAATCTGGGATTACGAGTAATTAAACTCAATATTATTTATAAAGTTTAGAATTTGACTTTAATGATTGGGAATAAATCAAACGGGATTTATTTTTTTCATAAATAATATTTGGGTGTGTCACGACCAGTGTTCTAAAAAACGCGCCTAGGCGGCGCCAAGGCGTGCCTAGACGTGAGGCTTTTTAGATACGCCAAGTTTTGGCCCTAGACGTGGATCAAGGCGTGGTCAACGACAGTCAACATTTTTTGGGGTAAGGCGTGAAAAACGAGCGTTTTTTGGGCATAAGGCGTGAAAAAATGCGAGTTTTTTTTGAAGGCGTGAAAAGACGCAATTTTTTTTTTTTTGTATTTTAAAAAAATAGTATTTTAATTTAAAAATATTTAGACATATTTTTAAGGTATGTACCACTTTAGTATTTTTAATAGCCTTGTCATAGTCAAAAAATATTAAAATATATTAAAAAATGCCTAAACGCCTTTTCACGTCTTTTTACGCCTAAGGCCCGCCTAGGCTTTTAAGGCTTAAGGCTTGGCCTCCACGCCTCGATCACGCCCCGCGTATTTTAGAACCTTGGTCACGACACAACTAAATATATTTTTGAGATAAAATATTTAGGACGCAGTTTGAGAGGTATTACGGGCTCGTTTAGGTATTTCAGAACCTTAGAAATGGTCCCGGGGCATATATAAATGAATTGGGTAGTTATCGAGCTAATAAAATTTGGTATTTGGGCTCATTTGGGGGTCCAAAGTTGGGGCCTAAAGCCCAACTCGAGATTAGAACTAATTAGGTGTTTAAGTGGGAGTAAACCACTCCCCCACTATCATTAGAAGAAACCTAGGTTAACAGCCACGGGAGAGAAAAAGGAGAAATACCAAGATAAGAGAAAAGGGGTAAGAACAAAAGGGAAAATCAAGGGAACTTCAAGAGGATTCCTTCTACACAACCCCAGGCAAGGATTCTCTCGCCATATTTATTCAATTTGTGCTATTTTCATATGAATGTTAACTCCAAGTTTAGATTTAAGGTTGAATCATGTTTTGAGAATTCTGGAATTTGATTATATTGGAATTGATGATGAGTAACTGATGGTAGAGGGATGTCTTATATGTAGAATTTGGTCCATAAATTAGGTATCAACAAATCTGAATATTGGTGTTAAATTCCATAAGTTTTTATAGTTATTTGAGAATAATTGACTACGCAAAGTATATAAGGACGTTGTTAATTAGAGGAATTAAACTTTGATGTAGATCTCCTAATGAATGCTTTATGGTGAATTAAATCTGATTTATGGAATGTTCAAATAATACAATTCTTTAAATGGGTATTAATTGTTAGTGTTGGATCTATAGATTTGGGGTTTAAAAGTTGGGATTTGCGTACTGTTTCAGGGTTAATAATGGGGTCTCGAAAGCACAGAATTTGAGGAAGGCGGAGGTTGGAAAAGACGAAGGGTCGTTTGAACGACAGTACAACTCGTTCAAACGAGATTGTATCTCGTTCGAATGAGATGATTATCTCGTTCAAACGACCATGGCTTTGGACATGGAGAGAGATCTTTTTGTTACAAACGCGTGGCCACCAGTTTCGTATTTTTCAGATTTTTTTTTAATTTGTTACGATTTTATTACTGAAGGGTGTCCGAAACTGAAAATCCTTTATGAGAAATCAAATTTGGATTTCTTAGGGATGTTCGTAGGTGAGTGTAGGACTCTAGAAAATATTAAGGAACATTATTTCTATCTTGTAATTTGATGGGAAGGAATTTGGGATATGGATTTAAAGTGTTTAGGATGAACAACACTCGAAAAGATATGAACGAATTCAAATGGAAATTTCGGATGAAATTGGAATACGAGTCCAAGGAGTGAGTTCGAGCATTTTGGTTGAGTGTCACACTTTTAATAAATTAATTAAGGTATGATTAATTAAATTTCGAGTTGGGGAAATTGACTCAGGTATTAAGGTCTAGTGCTACGGGAGTTAGGAACAGGGTAGTCGGTTTAATTTATTATATATAGTAAATTATCAACTATCGAATTTTATAAAAGGGTGTTTGACATAATAGTGGTATTTTGTGCAATAAATTCTGAAGGATTTAGATATGGACCGAATGAGTGATTCCGGGTGTGGTAGTTGGGTAATACTACTAAATTATATTAGAGGATTCCTTATATATGTACATATAATCATTTTTCCCGTGATTAGTTAACTCCTTATATATGTACATATAATCCCTTATTGAGAAGGTATCAAGAAGTGTATAATTCTTAATAATCTGGAATGATTAAAGTGTTAATCAAGGGGACAACATGCCAAAAATTTTAAGAATATGTGGGTAAGGTTAGTTTGAGAATAACATACCAATAATATTTTGAAAAGGGTAGTTTGGGAAATAACTATGCATAGGTATTTAAAGAGTAATAAATTATGAAGCAAGTGTGATTTAAGTCCAAAGAGGATTTTAGGAGACTTAATATTTATTTGGGAAATAGTCGTAGGATAACGGCTTAAAATGAATTATGGAATAATAAAATAAATGCTATGGTTAAGCCAAGAATGCTATAATTTATATGAATTGGGATATCCTTAGATTAAAGTAGTTATAGAGTAACTACTTATACATACTATATGGGAATAATAATATGTATTATATTATATTTGTGTGTGGACATACCAGTGGACTTTCCTATCGGCTCGAGGGTTCGCACGTCCGGGCCAGTGACCACATGTCGGCACATGTGGGCTTGACGTTGTGTAGGCATATATATAGGTACTACGTAGAGGGTTCCACCCCTCGAGAGGTAGGTGTGGCGCTGGTTGTTCCTGTATTACCGCTGGATATGGGCTGTATATAGGTATCCTGCGTAGGGCCGCCCCCAACTTGTGTGTGAATCGTTGTGTCTGCTTAGGATGTAAGGATTCCTTCGGACTTCCCGATAGAGCACGAATTAGACACCGACGGTAGATGCCCTTGTGTGTCATTCACATGGAAGGACATATATTATTAATTACCCAGATGCTATTGAAATAAATTAAATTGCCCAAGGATGTGGACAATAAATATTATTGGGACACTATAATGCATAATAGATGTTTATGCCATATACTTGATACGGATGGAATTGGAATAAAAAAATAAGTTGATAATTTAAATCGTAAGGATTTCGTTTGAATTAATTGATTATTAATACAGTCATTTATATTTACCCATTTACACATTGTGGTATACCTTATGGGATAGGGCCTCTTTTTGTCTAAAGATGTAGATACTGTTTAATTGATGATAAAATTGGATAAATAAAATGGTGTGGATAATTAAGAACGAAGATGAGTCCTAATGAATAATGCGACACACAATTATTAATAAGAATAATAATTGGATAGACTAAATGAGTAAACAAACATTAAATAAAATGAAAACATAGCTTGTTTACAAGAAACTAAATGGGTCGGTGAGAAAGCTAGAGAAATAGAAAATACAGGATTTAAATTTTATTATACAGGAAAACATAGAAATAAGAACGGAATTGGAATAATAGTGATTTAAGGACGATATCATAACCGTTATTAGGAAAGTTGATAGACTTATACTTGTAAAATTGGTATTAGGTGAAAATATAATTAATATTGTTAGTGCTTATGCACCTCAAGTAGGATTAGATGCGCACACTAAAGTACAATTTTGGGAACAAATGGATGAACTAATTCAAGAAATACCCGTAGGTGAGAAAATCTATATAGGGGGAGATTTTAATGGCCATGTAGGAGAAGATCGTGTAGGATATGAGATAGTGCATGAAGGATATGGTTTTGGAGATAGGAACGACGGGGGAGAATTTATCTTAGATTTTGCGATGACTTATGATTTTGTACTAGTAAATACATGTTTTAAAAAGAGGCTTGAACACTTAATAACTTATAAAAGTGGAACACACAAGAGCCAAATAGATGTTTTTATTACTAGAAAAGGAGACCGATTAACGTGTAAAGATTGCAAGGTTATCCCGGGAGAGAGCTTAACCTCACAACATAGGATAATGGTGTTGGATATAAATATTAAAAATCAATCACGAGTGGGAAAAGTGAAGATTAACCCACGAACTAGGCGGTGGAACTTAAAAGGAGAGAAATTAGAACTATTTAAAGATAAATTATTAAATGAAGCAACATGGAATACTGAAGAAGAGACTAACATAATGTGGAATAAGATGGCCACATGCATTCGGAAAATATCAAAAGAAATTCTTGGAGAATCAAAAGGCAAGGGCCACAGTCTAAAGAAACTTAGTGGTGGAATGAAGAAGTACAAAATATAGTAAAAATTAAAAGGGAGTGCTTTAAAACATGGCAAACAAATAGAAATGAAGAAAATTTTGAGAAATATAATTGGGCTAAAAAGGAAGTTAAGAAAGTGGTAAGAGATGCTAAATTAAAAGCGTATGATGATCTTTATACAAAATTAGGTACACAAGAAGGGGAAAAAAGTATTTATAAGCTTGCTAAACTTAGGGACAGGAAAACAAAAGATTTTCATAACGTTAAGTGTAGCAAAAGTGATGATTCGAGAGTCCTAGTCAAAGATGATGAAATTGTGGAAAGATGGAAAAACTACTTTAAGAGGTTATTAAATGGAGATAATGGGAGTAGATTAGATATAGGAACTTAGGGAGACTCGAGAAAATATATTTTTCCGCAGAATTAGGACAATAGAGGTCAGGATTGCTCTAAAAAAGATGAAAACAGGGAAGGCTAACCAGATGATATCCCTATTGAGGTTTGGAAGTGCTTAGGGGAGGATGGAGTATCATGGCTTACAAAATTATTCAATAGAATTTTAATGACTAATAGGATGCCCATGAATGGAGAAAAAGTGTTTTAGTACCTATTTATAAAAATAAAGGGGACATACAAAGTTGTTCAAATTATCGTGGTATTAAGTTAATGAGTCATACAATGAAACTTTGGGAGAGAGTGATTGAATATAGATTGAGATTAAAGACAACAGTATCTGAGAATCAATTTGGGTTTATGCCCCGGAGGTCAACAATGGAAGAAATCTATTTATTGAGGAGATTAATGGAGAGGTATAGGGAGAAAAAGAAGGATCTTCATATGATTTTTATAGATTTGGAGAAGGCGTATGATAGGATACCCAGAGATATAATATGGTGGGTTCTACATAAAAAATGAGTGACTCGCAGATATATTGATGTGACCAAGGATATGTATGATGGTGCGATGACTACAGTAAGAACATCAGCCGGAGAAAGTAGTGAATTTTCAATTACGGTAGGTCTACACCAAGGTTCAGCATTAAGTCCTTATCTCTTTGCGCTTGTTATGGATGAGTTGACTGGACAAATACAAGATGAGGTGCCATGGTGTATGCTATTTGCAGATGATATTGTTTTAGTGGATGAGACTAAGACAGGAATTAATGCTAGGTTGGAATTGTGGAGAGAAACTTTCGAAACAAGAGGATTTAAAATAAGCAGAACTAAAACAGAATATGTGAGAGTGCAATTTTAGTAGTAATAGGAGGACAAATGGAGATGTGGTGAAATTGGAGGGTCAAGAGATACCTAGAAACAATCATTTTCGTTATTTAGGATCGATTATCCAAAAAGATGGAGATATTAGTGATGATGTTACTCATAGGATTAGAGCAGGCCGGGTTAAGTGGAGAAGTGCTACCGGCGTTTTGTGTGATACGCGTATACCTTTGAAGTTAAAAGTTAAATATTATAGGACGACCATTAGACCCGCCATGTTATATGGGACAGAGTGTTGGGCAACCAAGAAACAAAATGTGCAGAAAATGAGTGTGGCGGAGATGCGAATGCTAAGATGGATTTGTGGTAAAACTCGAAAGGATAAAATTAAAAATGAACAAATCCGTGAAACGGTAAAAGTAGTTCCTATAGAAGATAAATTGAGAGAAAATCGATTGTTTGGACACGTCAAGCGTAGACCAATGGATGCTCCTGTAAGGAAGAGTGATTTAGTTAGTATTGATGGTAACACAAGGGGTAGAGGTAGGCCTAAATTGACTTGGTGGGATATTATAAAAAAGGTCATGATGTCATGTGGTTTAACCGAAGATATTGCACTGGACAGAATGGAATGGAAAAATAGGATTCATGTAACCGACCTCAAATAATTGGGAAAAGGCTTTGTTGAGTTGAGTTGAGTTTTTATTCATTGGGGATTTTGATATAAAATAAAGAAAGCTTTTATTGCTTTAGTGCTGAGAATTGTATAAATTGTTGATAAGCCCCATCTTCGACATATCGTGCCTGACCAGCCTTCACATAAAAAAATGGCGGTTGTTACAGTTGGTATCAGAGCAGGGTTCTAGTGTCCTTAGGATCTGTGTCTGAGTTTATCGCGTTCTGCGTTGCGTCGTTTGATGTAAAGCCCTAAGCTTACGAATCATTATATTCTTTTCAGTTGGTTACTACCCATTCTGGAAAAAGGTTAGTTTTGGAGAGAGAGACACAGAGACGTTCGTGTGAGACTGTTGCGAGAATTACGAGAACTTGAGCAATATGGTGGCTCGTAAAAATTAAAGGAAGACATTTGGAAAATTTGGGGGTATGGTAATGTCCAATAATGCACCAATAAAGGTTAGTTCATTTAGACCAGGACCCACAGCGAGATGGGCATCAGATCATAGATTAAAAAAAAATTATTTGAGAAAAGGAAACTAGTGATAGTACCCGAGATAAATAAGGTGTTTTTCTACTGTGTATGAGATATGTTTTGTTTGATGTTGCGACTTAATGTTCACTTGGGTCTTGTTAATTCCTTTGAAGGGATGGACTTTGAATTTGGGAAACTTATGTTAATTTAGGCCTATTTGATATATATGTCGAAGTATAATATTTTCGGGGAATGAATTTATAGTTACGAGGAATGTGTTAATACTATGTGGGCTACTATAAGTTGTGGTCATGTCTAAAGGACAAAATTGATTAGAATTGGCGTTCACTGTAGCCGTGAAGATTATTGTGATAAATTTTTATTGGTAAGCCTAGTTTTGAAACAATGAATTTCAATGTGAAATTAGGTCGTGCAAATACATTTAGGAAGTTGAGTGTGCTTAGGGAAGCAACATGTGACACGATTCAAAAAAATTTGGATCTCTTAAAACGGAATAAGTTGTTGGGGTTAAAAATAACAAATATTGATATTTGTATGAATAGCACAAATGGTGATTTTTATTTTCCTTTGCCTTAGGCCGATTGACCTTAATAACTGACTAAGCCGTACAGTAGTGTATCGGGAGGGTTCCTAGTTTGGATTTCGCTTTCGAGACGTCCCACGCACGAAATTGGCAAAAGTCGGGAGTTAAGGGAAGTCGGATAGTAGGGTGGTTAGTTCATGTACATATGTGGTGGTATGCTTGTGGTATGGATAGGCTTGGTATTAATGGTACATATTAGATGTATATGTGGCATTCATATTTGTTAATGATACATGCGTGCATCTATGTAACGTGAAATATATGGGCACCTCAGTGATGTTATGATAGGCATAGATGAGCCTTTTCATTTACCTCATAAGACATGAGTATGGACAAATTGGGTATAAGCATAATTTAACGATGCAACTAATATATGACTTTATGCTACCTTGAATTCCGAGGACGGAATTCTGTTGGTAGGGGGGGGAGAATGTAATACCCCGTATATTTTTGGAATTCGATGAAATTAATTAATCTGGGACTACGAGTAATTAAACTCGATATTATTTATAAAGTTTAATATTTTACTTTACCGATTTGGAATAAATCAAACAGGATTTATTTTTTTCCTAAAAAGTATTTAGGCGTGTCACGACACAATTAAATATATTTTTGAGATTAAATATTTAGGACGCACTTTGAGATGTATTACAGGCTCGTTTAGGAATTTTAAAACCTTAGTAATAGTCCCGGAGTATATATATATATGAATTGGGTAGTTATCGCGCTAATTAAATTTGATATTTGGGCTCATTTGGGGGTCCAAAGTGGGGGCCTAAAGCCCAACTCGGAATTACCGCTAATTAGGTGTTTAAGTGGGTGTAAACCACTCCCCCACTATCATTAGAAGCAACCTAGGTTAACAGCCACGGGAGAGAAAAAGGAGAAATACCAACAGAAGAGAAAAGGGGCAAGAACAAAAGGGAAAATCAAGGAAGCTTCAAGAGGATTCCTTCTACACAACCCTAGGCAAGGATTCTCTTGCCATATTTATTCAATTTGTGCTATTTGCATATGAATGTTAACTCTATGTTTAGATTTAAGGTTGAATCATGTTTTGAGATTTCTGGAATTTGATTATATTGGAATTGATGATGAATAACTCATGTAGAGGGATGTCTTATATGTAGAATTTGTTTCAGAGATTAGTTATCAACAAATCTGAATATTGGTGTTAAATTCCATAAGTTTTAATAGTTATTTGAGAATAATTGACTAAGCAATGTATTTAATTAGAGGACTTAAACTTTGATGTAGATCTCCTAATGAATGCTTTATGGTGAATTAAATCTCATTTGTGGAATGTTCAAATAGTACAATTCTTTAAATGGGTATTAATTGTTAATGTTGGATCTATAGATTTGGTGTTTAAAAGTTAGGATTTGCGTACTGTTTCGGGGTTAATAATGGGATCTCGGAAGCACAGAATTTGAGGGAGGCAGAGCTTGGAAAAGATGATGGGTCGTTTGAACGACAGTAAAACTCGTTCAAACGAGATTGTACCTCGTTCGAACGAGATGTTTATCTCGTTTAAACGAACATGGCTTTGGACAGGGAGATACATCTCTTTGTTACGAACGCGTGGCCACCAGTTTCGTATTTTTCTGATTTTTTTTTAATTTGTTACGATTTTATTACTGAAGGGTGTCTGAAACTGAAAATCTTTTGTGAGAAATCAAATCTGGATTTCTTAGGGATGTCCGTAGGTGAGTGTAGGACTCTGGAAAATATTAAGGAACATTATTTCTATCTTGTAATTTGATGGGAAGGAATTTGGGATATGGATTTAAAGTGTTTAGGATGAACAACACTCGAAAAGATATGAACGAATTCAAATGGAAATTTCGGATGAAATTGGAATACGAGTCCAATGAGTGAGTTCGAGCATTTTGGTTGAGTGTCACCCTTTTAATAAATTAATTAAGGTATGATTAATTAAATTTTGAGTTGGGGAAATTGACTCAGGTATTAAGGGCTAGTGCTACGGAGAATGCAATACCCCATATATTTTCGAAATTCGGTGAAATTAATTAATCTGGGATTACGAGTAAATTAAACTCAATATTATTTATAAAGTTTATAATTTGACTTTAATGATTTGGAATAAATCAAAGGGGATTTATTTTTTCCATAAAAAGTATTTAGGTGGGTCACGACACAATTAAATATATTTTTGAGATAAAATATTTAGGACGCACTTCGAGAGGTATTACGGGCTCGTTTAGGAATTTTAAACCCTTAGTAATGGTCCCGGGGTATATATATATGAATTGGGTAGTTATCGCGCTAATTACATTTGGTATTTCGGCTCATTTGGGGGTCCAAAGTTGGGGCCTAAAGCCCAACTCGGGATTACCGCTAATTATGTGTTTAAGTGGGGGTAAACCACTCCCCCACTATCATTAGAAGAAACCTATGTTAACAGCCACGGGAGAGAAAAAGGAGAAATACCAAGAGAAGAGAAAGTGGGGCAAGAACAAAAGGGAAAATCAAGGGAGTTTCAAGAGGATTCCTTCTACACAACCCCAAGCAAGGATTCTCTTGCCATATTTATTCAATTTGTGCTATTTTCATATGAATGTTAACTCCATGTTTAGATTTAAGGTTGAATCATGTTTTGAGATTTCTGGAATTTGATTATATTGGAATTGATGATGAATAACTCATGTAGAGGGATGTCTTATATGTAGCATTTGTTCCATAAATTAGGTATCAACAAATCTGAATATTGGTGTTAAATTCCAGAAGTTTTTATTGTTATTTGAGAATAATTGACTAAGAAATGTATAGAAGAACGTTGTTAATTAGAGGACTTAAACTTTGATGTAGATCTCCTAATGAATGCTTTATGGTGAATTAAATCTCATTTGTGGAATGTTCAAATAGTACAATTCAGAATGGGTATTAATTGTTAGTGTTGGATCTATAGATTTGGGGTTTAAAAGTTAGGATTTGCGTACTGTTTCGGGGTTAATAATGGGATCTCGGAAGCATAGAATTTGAGGAAGGCGGAGGTTGGAAAAGATGAAGGGTCGTTGTAATACCCCGTAATTTTATTGATTTGTATTTAAGGGATTAATTGAATTAAATGAGAATTAATTGGGAATAAATCCGGATATAAATACTAACGAGATGTGAGTTAGTATTTGATTATGATGTTAAAATTGAATATTTCTGAGTATATATGGTAATATATGAGTATTGAAAATATTTAAATTGTCAAGAGGCAGAAATACGCCAATTTGGGAAATTTAATTGGAACGCGCGTGTCAGTCGCGTCAGAAATGAATTTATTTCAAATTAAAATGTAAATTATATTTTATCAATCGAATGATCATTTTGAGTGCGCCAACGCGTCCGGAAGGGTCGAAATAGTCAGAAAACACTAGCCGGGGGTTTAGTTTGGGTCCCCGGGCATTTTTAGGCCAAACCGGCATCCTAGAAGGGTATTTTGGTAATTTTAAAAATTGAGGAATTAAAACCCACGAATTTTAGAGTTTATTTTTATATTTTTAAAGAGGCCACTAAGGCTATTACCAGCAAAAGGCAAGAGAGTGGGCTACGGAAGTTTTGAGAGGAGTTAGAGAGAAGTTAAAAGAGGTTCCACCAAACCATCTTCCTTCACCAGCATTTTGAAAGGAAATTGTGACCGGTAAGAAGAGTGAGAGACAACCTTGATCATCAACAACGAATCAGAACATCGGATTTAAGGCAAGTGATTTGATGTCATTAATTACAATGAATATTTCCTCCATGTTTAGTGTAGAAACCTTATGCTTTGAAAGTTTTGGAGAAAACCCAAGGGGATTGTTGTAGAAACTCTTAATTTTGGTTAGGAATTGCATGTAGAATGATTTTAGATGAAATTGGTACCCTCTTGGATGATTTAAAAACGGATTTATGATGAGTATTTAGGTACAATAAAATTCTGTGTTCATGTTCATAGGGTTTGGGGTAAAATTTGGGGATTTATGATAATTGCATGTTGATTAGGGGGATTTGACCCCAAAAATATGTTAAGAAGCGACCTAGGAGTGCTCAAGAGTAGTTTAAAAACATTAAAACGTTATTGGGATGATTTTAGAATGGAATTAGAGAAGAGAAAAAAGAAGAAAAACGAGTTGAAAAATTTCTGGGCGTATTCTGCCATCTCGTTAGAAGACCTGCCCAAGTCGTTCGAACGACCTCGTTCGAACGAGCTTCTAACGAGATGACAGTATCCCTTCTAACGAGTTCGTTCGAAGACTTCGTTCGAACAACACTCGTTCGAACAACTTCGTTCGAACGAGATTTCTAACGAGTTGACAGAATGGCCTTTTAGGCCTGATTTTATTTCGAACTTCCAGTAGACGTATTTTAATCGAGTGTTAACCTTCCCTTGTTGACTAGTGGGTATAGTTGTGAGATTGGAGTACGCTGAGGATTAAAACTTAGAATTTTGTAGTAAACCGGATGACATTTATGGGTTAGGGAATAAGTACCTAAAATTTCGACGTGAGAGGGGTTGATAACTTTTAATGTATATTATTCGGGGATTTGTAAACGTGTAACATTTAATGACGATATAGGAATGTAAAATATACCTCTATTGATATTACAAGATATCTAAGATGTGTGAATGCTTAGTATATGTGGTTATCTATGTATAACATACCTACCATACTTGCTATCACGAGAGGTTGGCGTACGATCAGGGCCAATCTAATCTTTGTGTGCCTATGGGGGGATTTAGATTGGTACCTCGAGGACATAGGTCAGAGAATGAGTTATTGAGGAGTTAATAAGTCTGCTGATCATGGGAGCGTAGGTATGTGCGTGACCCATGTGATGTGAACTATGTTCGCCTCCATTGTGTGTGATTGTTACTTATCAAAATGGTTCCTGAGAGATTCGGAATACGTGATCCTTATGTACGTGATGTACCGGGATTTGATAGCATAGTATGTGTGCACCGCAGCTTAGTCTAGGGGTGCCATTATTATATATTTATGATGAGAATGATATACTGGAATACTGAAATGAACTGTTTATACAAGTACAAATGTGAATTAATGTAACATCTTTTGTAGAGTTAAAAATGGGAAAACTCTTAGTAATTATTACAACTAATCCTGAGGAATGAAGGTAAAACTCAATTTTTATATTAAAATGCCGATAATTTAAACTACGAATAGTATAGTAAACTCAGATATTGTATTAGACTAATTAGTTAGTGGAATAACTAGAATGGGTACGGGTACGTAGGAGTGCACACTTAGTTGAGAGGTGAGGAACTCATGTGAGTGCACTATCATGTATTTTATATTCACTGTTTAATGATATTAAACCCTTGCTGTATTTTAAACTGTTTTCACAATCGGCTCTGACCCGTTTGCTTTCAAATCTATTTTCTTGTAAAAACCTTTTAGGTGCCCAGCCACAAGGACACCAAGCGTAGGAGTTCCATTCCGGTGACGTGCTGTAGCGGTTGTGGAAGTTACAGGACCTCGATAGTAGACGCCTCCACTTTCTACCTTGACTCTATTTCAGATTTACTCATCTGTAAGGCATGTCGCCCCTTTTCTTTTAGAGACATCTTACTTAGTCAGTTTTATTTCAGATTTTGGGTTGTAATTAGTTAGTGATTCAGACTCTGTATTCAGTTTTATTCAGTATTTCGGATTATTTCCGAGGAGTGTTCCTCCAGATTCATATATTTCTCTATCATTGTAATGTGACTATAATGTGGTTGTGATATCATTATTTCATAATGTAATACTTATTCCATGTTAATCGGATATAATTAAAAATTGACAACTCACTCTTAAAATATTATGTGGCTAGTAATTGTTAAAACGTTTTTCGACAGTGATGCTATGAACTGAACCAACTTGACATTTTGTATTAATTTGAATAAAGGAGTAGCTACCCGGTATTTAATTAGTCGGGGTGTCACAGTCGTTTGAACAACAGTACAACTCGTTCAAACGAGATTGTACCTCGTTCGAACGAGATGATTATCTTGTTCATACGATGATGGCTTTAGACATGGAGATACATCATTTTGTTACGAACGTGTGGCCACCAGTTTCGTATTTTTCTGATTTTTTTTTAATTTGTTACGATTTTATTACTGAAGGGTGTCCGAAACTGAAAATCCTTTGTGAGAAATCAAATCTGGATTTCTTAGGGATGTCCGTAGGTGAGTGTAGGACTCTGGAAAATATTAAGGAACGTTATTTCTATCTTGTAATTTGATGGGAAGGAATTTGGGATATGGATTTAAAGTGTTTAGGATGAACAACACTCGAAAAGATATGAACGAATTCAAATGGAAATTCCGGATGAAATTGGAATACGAGTCCAAGGAGTGAGTTCGAGCATTTTGGTTGAGTGTCACCCTTTTAATAAATTAATTAAGGTATGATTAATTAAATTTCGAGTTGGGGAAATTGACTCAGGTATTAAGGGCTAGTGCTACGGAGAATGAAATACCCCGTATATTTTCGGAATTCGGTGAAATTAATTAATCTGGGATTACGAGTAACTTAAACTCAATATTATTTATAAAGTTTAGAATTTGACTTTAATGATTTGGAATAAATAAAGGGGATTTATTTTTTTCATAAAAAGTATTTAGGTGGGTCACGACACAATTAAATATATTTTTGAGAAAAAATGTTTAGGACGCACTTTGAGAGTTATTACGGGCTCGTTTAGGAATTTTAAACCCTTAATAATGGTCCCGGGGTATATATATATATATGAATTGGGTACTTATCGCGCTAATTAAATTTGGTATTTGGGCTCATTTGGCGGTCCAAAGTTGGGGCCTAAAGCCCAACTCGAGATTACCACTAATTAGGTGTTTAAGTGCCACTATCATTAGAAGAAACCTAGGTTAACAGCCACGGGAGAGAAAAAGGAGAATTACCAAAAGAAGAGAAAGTGGGTCAAGAACAAAAGGAAAAATTAAGGGAGTTTCAAGAGGATTCCTTCTACACAACCCCAGGCAAGGATTCTCTTGCCATATTTATTCAATTTGAGCTATTTTCATATGAATGTTAACTCCATGTTTAGATTTAAGGTTGAATCATGTTTTGAGATTTCTGGAATTTGATTATATTGGAATTGATGATGAATAACTCATGTAGAGGGATGTCTTATATGTAGCATTTGTTCCATAAATTAGGTATCAACAAATCTGAATATTGGTGTTAAATTCCAGAAGTTTTTATTGTTATTTGAGAATAATTGACTAAGAAATGTATAGAAGAACGTTGTTAATTAGAGGACTTAAACTTTGATGTAGATCTCCTAATGAATGCTTTATGGTGAATTAAATCTCATTTGTGGAATGTTCAAATAGTACAATTCTTTAAATGGGTATTAATGTTGGTTTTGGATCTATAGATTTGGGGTTTAAAAGTTAGGATTTGCGTATTGTTTTGGGGTTAATAATGGGATCTTGGAAGCACAGAATTTGAGGAAGACAGAGGTAGGAAAAGACGAAGGGTCGTTTGAAGGACAGTACAACTCGTTCCAACGAGATTGTATCTCGTTCGAACGAGATGATTATCTCGTTCAAACGACCATGGCTTTGGACATGGAGATACATCTTTTTGTTACGAACGCGTGACCACCAGTTTCGTATTTTTCTGATTTTTTTTTTAATTTGTTACGATTTTATTACTGAAGGGCGCCCGAAACTGAAAATCCTTTGTGAGAAATCAAATCTGGATTTCTTAGGGATGTCCGTAGGTGAGTGTAGGACTCTGGAAAATATTAAGGAACATTATTTCTATCTTGTAATTTGATGGGAAGGAATTTGGGATGTGGATTTAAAGTGTTTAGGATGAACAACACTCGAAAAGATATGAACGAATTCAAATGGAAATTTCGGATGAAATTGGAATACGAGTCCAAGGAGTGAGTTTGGGCATTTTGGTTGAGTGTCACACTTTTAATAAATTAATTAAGGTATGATTAATTAAATTTTGAGTTGGGGAAATTGACTCAGGTATTAAGGTCTAGTGCTACGGGAGTTAGCAATGGGGTAGTCGGTTTAATTTATTATATATAATAAATTATCAAGTATCGAATTTTATAAAAGGGTGTTTGACATAATAGTGGTATTTTGTGCAATAAATTCTGAAGGATTTAGATATGGACCGAATGAGTGGTAGTTGGGTAATACAACTAAATTATATTAGAGGATTCCTTATATATGTACATATAATCATTTTTCCCATGATTAGTTAACTCCTTATATATGTACATATAATCCCTTATTGAGAAGGTATCAAGAAGTGTATAATTATTAATAATCTGAAATGATTAAAGTGTTAATCAAGGGGACAACATGCTAAAAATTTTATGAATATGTGGGTAAGGTTAGTTTAAGAATAACTATACCTATAATATTTTGAAAAGGGTAGTTCGGGAAATAACTATGCCTAGGTATTTAAAGAGTAATAAATTATGAAGCAAGTGTGATTTAAGTTCAAAAACGATTTTATGAGACTTAATATTTATTTGGGAAATAGTCGTAGGATAACGGCTTAAAATGAATTATGGAATAATAAAATAAATGCTATGGTTAAGCCAAGAATGCCATAATTTATATGGAGTGGGATATCCTTGGATTAAAGTAGTTATAGAGTAACTACTTATACATACTATATGGGAATAATAATATGTATTATATTATATTTGTGTGTGGACATACCAGTGGACTTTCCTATCGGCTTGGGGGTTCGCGCGTTCGGGCCAGTGGGCTTGACTTTGTGTAGGCATATATATTGGTACTACGTAGAGGCTTCCACCCCTCGAGAAGTAGGTGTGGCGCTGACTGTTCCTGTATTACCGCAAGATATGGGTTGTATACAGGTATCCTGCGTATGGTCGCCCCCAACTTGTGTGTGAATTGTTGTGTCTGCTTAGGATGTAAGGATTCCTTCGGACTTGCCGATTGAGCACGAATTAGACACCAACGGTAGATGCCCTTGTGTGTCAATTACATGGAAGGACATATATTATTAATTACCGAGATGCTATTGAAATAAATTAAATTGCCCAAGGATGTGGACAATAAATATTATTTGGAGTTTATAATGCATAATAGATGTTTATGCCATATACTTGTTACGGATGGAATTGGAATAAAAAAAATAAGTTGATAATTTAAATCGTAAGGATTTCGTTTGAATTAATTGATTATTAATACAGTCATTTATATTTACCCATTTACACATTGTGGTATACCTTATGGGATAGGGCCTCTTTTTGTCTAAAGATGTAGATATTGTTTAATTGATGATAAAATTGGATAAATAAAATGGTGTGGATAATTAAGGACGAAGATGAGTCCTAATGAATAATGCGACACACAATTATTAATAAGAATAATAATTGGATAGACTAAATGAGTAAACAAACATTAAATAAAATGAGAAATGGTGTAGCCAAATATTCAATGAGGATAATAAATTTGGTATTGTAAGAGAATGAAACTTATAGTCTAACGGGGTAGACGACAGGGAATATGACTTTTATCCTTAAATAATTTGAGGAAATCAACAACAGTTATAAGATAGGATGACATAAGATTTTACACTTGGCTTATGAAATTGTGATAATTATATTTTGAAATCTATTTAGGGATTGTAGCGTCAGACATGAGGAACCACTTGTAGTTAGTGCATAATGGAAATGGTTTATTCTTTACTGGGATGATTAAATAATGGAAGTTTACAATTAATATTCATTTGAGGATATGAGTAGGACTGCTTCTAAATGAGAGGTGAGGTACTCGTTACATGTGAGCATCGATGGGGAGACCTGAAGTATGAGTTAGTAACAAATTGCATATTTACTGATGAAGAATCCTTGCACACCTCGGGCTCTGACCCATATTATAAATGTTTTTCCCCCCAAGTATTCTTAATGACAGGTATAGCAGGACTGACGATGGATCAGGCTTGCAGTTACATTGGATGTAGTATATTCCGCTCCATTGACTCTAGTATAGTTTGTGCTTCAGTCTCTTTGTCATTTTATTTCATTCTGGAAAAATTGTACGGGCATAAACCCAAGTGTTTATTTATGTTAGTTGCATTTAGTTTTTACATTATGGACATTATATGGTGATGCAGTTTTATTATTCATGTAAAAGAAATTTTGTTTAGTGTTTTTATTCATTGTGGATTTTGATATTAAATAAAGAAAGCTTTTATTCCTTTAGTGCTGAGAATTGTATAAATTGTTGATAAGTCCCATCTTCGGCATAGGTGTAAAAGAACACTCTGAAATAACTGAGATTAAGAATAAATCTCCAAGGTAGCCACTAAATTGTGAATCCAAGAATCTGATGACAATTTAATAACTACAAAAAGAACAATATTTCATACACTAGCCTCATCATAACATAAAATTTAGATGCTTGTGGGAACTCAATCTACAAATGTAATGAATATTAATATATAACCTTTTAACAGATAAGGAAAAGAACCCAACTCAATTATCAAAAATCATGTGAAAAACTTGAACAATTATTAGCAGTTTATCAAGCCAATTTCACTGCACAGACCTCACAAATACAGACCATGCAAGAATACTGAATGCATATTTCCACTGATTTATAATCACAGTCAAATTTTAGAAATGTCATAAAAGAGTTCCAGGAAAGGTAAATAAGAATTTATAGTGACCAGTATTACCTATGTGCGTGAAGGAATGCAAAAATATGGTCAGACAGAAATCTACAGATCTTTCTAAAAGAAGATAATTGATAAGTGAAAATGCAGTAAACAGTCAAAGATGAGAACCGATGACATCATTTTCAAGACCCACCTCCCTTGTATACAAACATGTGTACCTTTTACCCGGCGATCCCATTCTAAGGAGTATAAAAAGTAGACATATCTTGAAAGTAGTTCCATAGAGGTGCGCAATTAGTTCTAGTAATTTAGCATGGATGAATGAACCACCAAAAGAAAGAGGAAACGGAGAACGAGTTATTTCCATTTGGAGGCGAACTTAAGACAATATTTCCATTGGAACCTCACTCAAGTTAAGGACAAAGTACACCTCAACTCCACTACCCAACCCTTCTCAACAAAGATATTGAAGAAATCTTTGACACAAAATACGACATCATCCTCCCTAAAAATGGGAAAGAAGTCCCCAATATGACACTTTTCAGCGTAATGGAATTTACACATTACTCTTAGTAACATTAATACATAAAATTGGGAAAGAAGTCCCCGATATCTTTTGGAGTGTTAACTTATTCTAACAATAATAACGAAATAACACAAGATAAGATATAATAAGATACAATTATTTCTCATGAGCCCATGTATACTTCACTTTTATCATTTCTGAATGTTATGTACGTGCTATTAGCTTTGGAATATTCTAATAGCGGTTAGGTAGATAATTATTTTCTTTATTTGTCATTTTATGTCCTTTGCTCTTTTTAACAGTAGCCATAATCCAATGCTATGATTTGGGTCTTGGCCTGTGGATTATTTGGGTTTGCCTTTGAGGGGTAACCAGAGGGCACATTATTTTTGGAACACAGTTTTTGGAAAACTTTTCAAAAGATTGGATGCATGGAAGAGGAGCAGTCTCTCTAGAGGAGGTAGACTACCTCTGGTGCACTGTATTAGAGTTTCCCCATCTACTTTTTATCCATCTTCAAGTTCCTCGTCACATTGCATAGAAATTGAAAAAACTAATGAGAAATTTCCCTTTAAGAGGAGAGTGGTGAGGGGGGGAAAGAGCACCATATGTCATGGGAAGTGATTTGCGAACCTAAAAAGAAAGGTGGTATGGGATTTGGTAATTTAAGAAAAAGAAATTTAGCTCTCTTAATAATTGGCTATGGAGATTTCACTCCGAAAACGATTTCTTTTGGGCATCCCTAAATTGAAGTGAATATGGGATTCCTAATGGTGGATGAGTTGCTAATGGTGATTGATAGAGCATCTCTCCGTAGTTCAAGGCTTGGAAGCATTTATCAACCTTATCTGGCTTTGAGTGGGAGATGTGAAAGGATTAAAATTCTATGAGGATTTATGAATTGGGATTCCAAATTTGCCTCATTGTCTCCTAGACTCGATCGTTTGGCTAGTCATCCTCACAGGGTCATTGCATCATTAATCACGTGAAACTCTCCTTTCAATTATGTAACACCCCGTATTTTTGGTACATTTAAGTTAATTAATTCGGAGATTTTAAATTACTTAGTGTGTTGTAATTTAATGAATTAATTAGAACAGAATAATATATAAATATTAATCTGGGATTGAATGGTTAATATTTAGGGAAAACTTATTTACTAAGCGAATAGTAATAATGTAATTATGTCGTCTAGAGTATTAATGACGAGGTATGTACTTATCGCATCCGGAAGTCGGTATAAGACTATATGGGGTGGGGGATAAGTATTTTTATAAATTAATTCGGATGCAAATTCTGAGGGTACAGTTGAGTCCGGATGGGCCGAGATAGTCGGAAAAGTGTACCCGGGGGTAGTAAACGGGTCACGGGACGTTTTTAGACATAGCCGGGCCCACTCGGGGACATTTGGGTCACTTGGGCTTGGCCCATTAGTCAAAAAACGGGATTAAGTAATTAATCTAATAAAAAGAAATAAGGGGGTGGCTGAACTTAATTAGAGAAAGCAAATTAAGGGTTAGGAAACCCTAACAGCAGCCAAAGCCAAATTGGGGATCAAAGAGAAGCCATCAAAGGTCATCTTCAACCTTGGGATTTAGCTCCAATTCAGACTCTACGAACCTTGAGGCAAGTGGATAACTTGCAATAGCATTAAATCTGTTTTCGATTCATATTCATGTGTAGTGATTATGTAGAAATCCATTTTTGGGTGTTAATGGAATGAATATGGGATTTTGAAAACTACAATTCTGATTTACGAAATTTGGGGTGATGTTTCTTATAAAATCTGATTATGGTGAGTTATTGCATACCTGATAAGAATGTTATCTGCATATTTGGAAACGAATTTGATGATGAAATTTGGGGTATAAATGGACCTAGGGTTAATGATGAAACTTTCCCCAAATTTAGAAATTTGAGTTAATGGACGAATTATTGATGTTGTTGAATACTCTGGAGATCCTTAATGAGTTTCCTAATATGTACAAATGCTAATAGAGACTTAGTTTCAGTGTAGAAGGAAATTAGGGTTTGCAGATTTTCGCCCATGGCTGTCCGTCTTCGCGAAGAAGACGAGTACGTGTTCGATCGATCGATCGACGCCATGAAGTCGATCGATCGACGGTCGGCAGAAACTGACAGTTCGCCCAGTTTTATTTATATAGGAAGAGATTTATATAAAAATTGTTATGTAATTAATTATTGTTGAGAAAATTAATGCATGAGGTTACCTAATTAAATGTGAGTGAATTAATTAGCAGATGGGAGGAGAAATTTGGATGACACGTCAAAATTGGTTGAGTGACATCGAGGTAAATTATATTACGTAGTAATGGACTAGGAAATTTAGAGTCGGGATTTAGACTCGGGTGAGGTTAATTCGGGCTATGAGATTTAGTCCAATTAAATGGTGAGGGCAACATTAAAAGTAACTGAATTTATTAATGTGCTATTATTAATAATTCGAGTTGGGTAATAACCTCATAATAAAAATGGAATAGGCACGTGTCACGGGTTAGTACACGGTGTAGCTGGAACATTTTTATGTATGTATATATATATACGGTGTGTGATAGTATATATATATATAGTGTATGCCTTAATATCAGTGGTTAGATATTATTATACTCTAGTGCTATAGGGGGAGGTTACGCGCAGTGGATGAATCCCCTAGCTTGAGGAGTAGGGCGAGTAGATTCCCAGGTCATAGCGTCCGTTGCAGGGGGTGAGGGGCATCTCACTTTCCGGGAAGGAATATGACCGCCTCCAATCGTATACTAAACCAAGTTAGTGAGCGATTCTAACTTGGATAACTAGGATATGTGAATATACCTAGTGTACTAGCACTTTAGAGAAATTATATCCGGGGAGTACTTTTACTCGGGTGGATGTTAGTGTTTTATGTATTTCAGTATGTGTGTGAATGCTGCAATATTTTCTAAGTATATAATTAGGTGATTATTATATACGGACTAAATAAATACAAGCAGGTGTTGTTTTATATGTATAACGAGTGGAGTAGTTATATGAATTAAAAAGGGAAATGATTTAATTAAGTTGATGGTACTAATGACTTAAAAATCATAATCACAGTTACTCATATTAGAGTAGAAGGGATTCAAGGAGACTTTAATAATTATCTAGTCATGAGATAGATAACTAGGTGATGATTAAAGCGTTAGTGGTGCACATTAGAGGAGGGGCAAGGAAAGTTCTCAAGAGAGTGCGACACTAACTAAAATATGAAGAGCATGCATATTTATTATTACTGCAAGTTAATCATTTGCTAAATATTTTCAAATGTTTTGGGTACTAACCCTTGCTATAAAATTTTTTAAAAACCTTTTAGGTGTCCAGCCACAGGGACGCCAGACTTGACTCGATTCCAGGAAATCCGTTGCTGCAGCATATGTGGATGTTGCGGGACATTTGATAGACGCCTCCTTCTTTCATTCATAATGTAGAGACTCATTATTAGTTATTCGAGCATGTCGCTCACTTTCCATTTATTTGTTTCTTAGACTTGTTGGGATTTTATTGTTGTCTTTATGGGATTTTTTTTTTTTTTTTGGACCGATGGTTTATTCGGTTAATTAAATTTTTACTTGTGGAATGATTAGTTCAATTATCTGTGAATGTTATTGTTTTATTTTCCGCATGGGTTTTTGTTTAATTAATGAAAGATAGAAATTGGCACCAGTCTATTTTTCTCACTTAGGTGGTTAGTAATTTAATAAAACGACAGTGATGCTAAGAATGGACCAAATGAGAAACCTGTTCTAACTTGATTTAGGACTGATCACCCGGGATTAATTAGGCGGGGTGTCACAAATTATTCTTAAAGTTTAATCTTAAAGAGAAATCTCAACGATCGTGATTTCATTTCCCTTCTTGGAATAGTTAAGGGGGCTCCTCTTTCAAAATAATATTCTCGATATGAGAATTTGTGTGGGTAATTCTTGTGGATTTTACGTGTAAATCTCTTTTTGATATTCACAAGCAAAGAAAAAAAATTCTCTCGTTTTCCACTTTCCAAACATTCTGATTTTTATAAGTTAAAATGAGAATGTCTATAGAAAGGATTTCCTCTAAGCAAAAGATGATCCTAAAAGATAAACATATGCTTTGAGAACTAAACTGAAAGAGGCTTTTTGTCCAGGTAATTGGAGGTGTGGTCAGTTTTTGTGCAAATCTTAGACAACCAACAACAAGAAACATCTTACGTACTAATTTCAGCATTGAATATAGCGTGAATAATATTGCTAAAGCTGTTCCTGCACACTATATCCAAATGACCACCATAAGAGAAATCATTTCTTGAAGAAATATAGATGACATTGATATTTATTCTAATTTCCCTTTTTGGTTCCACTGTGAGAAAAACTTGTATACATTTCTCGCTCATTATCCATAAAGTTAATTCAAGAATTAGTAACTATTAAGATGATTAAAATTAGTGGTAAATACACAGAGTGATAAAGTAAGATACTCAAGCTATTGCGATTGAGATATTAACGTCTTGTTCTGAACTGATCAGTCATGTCCACATTTTTATCTTAAAAATCTAACCTATACAGAAATTGAGAATTGAAATGTTCAAAAAAATCACATTCTGATAATATAAACAAAATAAGATGGAGAAGAAAAGAAGTAGTAATCCATATAATGATAATTTAAAACAAAAAATTGTAATGTAAGTTTTCTGTAATGTATATGAAATGCTGAAGTACTTGATAAAAATAAGAGAAATTAACATGATTATAAGGAATGTGTTAAAGGAAACCCGTAATTGAGGTGTAAAATAAATGTCTTACATTTACTGAAATGGTGATCCTGTTCATGGCAATGCACCGAAATAAGAGAGAAGGAAAATAAGGTAGTGTGAGAAACCTACAAATTATAACAAGCAAGCACATTACTAAATAGGAAACAAGTATAACATGGAAATATTGAAATAGAAGAGATCAAGAATAAAGCTCCAGGGCAGGTAAGAACTGCTGAAGAACATTATTCCATAATATTATGCTCATAACAGAAAATACAACTACTTGTTGGAACTCAATCTACCAATAAAATGACTATTATTATACAATCTGTTAACAGGACAAGAAAATAACCCAAACTCAATTATTAAAAATCAAGTGATAAGATTAATATATAATAGTAGTTAATTAAGCCAACTTGCCACGGACGCCTCATAGACACAAAACATGATACAATATTCAATGTTATGTTCCCACTAATTTCTTCGAGTTCTTTTTCTATAGGAAAATTTTAAGAGTTCAATAAAAAAAACAAAGGAAAAGAATAAAAGGATCTGACAGTTGTATATTTTTCATGTGTATAGTTGTCATTGTCAATGGATTTGTAAAGATCCCATGTATAGTGAATACCGAGCCCAACACATAATTAATATTAACTTTATAAGAAATACATATGCAGAATTCTCAGAATACAATCAGTGATGTGCATATATATAAACAAAAGCCTCAATGAGTCAATGGACAAAACCTTGTATGTAATAACAATGTCATTGTCAAAATCAATGGGTGGGAGAGAAATAAAAGATTAGAAATAGCTTTTCGATTCGTGTTTGTAGTGTCGTGGAGGTTCTTAGTTTTAAAAGAAACAACCCCAAAAAAATTTCATTGGTCATATAAGCCCTCTTAAAGTACTAAACTGCACAACAGTGGGGACTAAATGTATCTACAAGAACTTTAATAAAAGAAATATCCTGAAAAAATTTAAATACTTTAACAAAAAGGTTCACCAACTAACTTGAAGAAATTATGCTCCAAATAAAAGCGAGAATACATAGACACGTACACATACATATACACACGCACACACACATAGACACGTATGTGTATATATATATATATATATATATATATATATATATATTTATATATTTATATATGCTAATTTATGAAACTAATGACCCTATAGTGTGTTGCCCATCTGCTAAATCAAGCAAGGCAAGAGGACAGAATAACCTCAATAAATGACGAAGTGCACAAAAAGTTCGTTCTGGAGGTTAATAACTAAATCAAGATTCAACATAAGCACAAAAAGAACATAACAATAGTCTCTACTAAATCAATCGATTTGTAACTATTACACATGTACAAAATCCTATCCATGTATATCATAACCCATATCAGCACGAACAAGAGGGGAGAAAAAAAAGGCAACTTTGAAAGAATTCTGACTTAACAAGTAATATCATCTTCATGCTTTATTAATTAAGCATATTGATCCAAATTCTCGTTAAGCAATTTAGAGGAAATAAAATTTATCAGAAAATGTGTTTGATGCTCAATAAAATATGAACATACAGAAAACATATCTGGTGATTTACCACCAATAATGTACACTATAAAATATAAAGAACTACGATGGAAATTCCCGGCATTACATGCAAATCCACAACTATTATAATTTCAATGGTTGAATGACGTTAGTATACCAATTTTAACCATAAAATTCACAGAAAAATAGTAACAGGAGTACATTATTAACCAACTTCACGATGGACAACTTAGTAGCTACGAAATGAGCCACCTAGAAAAAGTATTGATCCGTTTGATGTTCATGGTCCAGATGCCTCAACATATGAATACAAATGTTATATAGAAAAACAGAGTCTCTAATGAGTGAGTGAGATAAGTACGCACAAAAATGGGTTCATTCATTAAGAATGTAAAGGTAAATGAACCGAAAAATAGGTCGTACAATGGTGAGATTAAAAAATACCTAGTGAGTGAGTGAGACAAGTACACACACAATGAGTGTGCTACACATAAAATACCTAACAAGAAGATCACATTGTTTACCAGAAAATCTACTCACTCCAAACTTCCCAACTTGACAAAACACATACAAATTAAACACTTCTAGCCTCTTAATTTCCAAACTTATTCCACTCCACAACCCATGCATTTCCCAATTTACTCAAAATTAACAATACAGGAAGTTATAAAATGAATGTCGGTAGAAATTCCCAAGAAAATAAGCTTCTAAGAGGCATCTAACTGATTAGTTGCATAAATTTTTCATCAATATATGATTGAGCTCAAAGACGATGTTTAACTATCATGGGAATCCAATTTGAGTACTTCTCCCTAATCCAGTCAGCCTCGAAACGCCTCTTTTCTAACATAACAGAAACACAAGTTCCAAAAGCAAACTAAACCACTTTCTTACTATTCGTATAACTATAGAACAAAGTAATAGCTTTATCATTTGAGGCCCTGCATAAAAGAAAATTAAATGCAACAACTTTATCCTCTTAATTTATGACATGGGTTTACATGATGTTTTTTAGTTGATACAAAAAAAAAAAAAATTACGTTATTATATGTGATCCAAGTAATCACATATAAAGGCACATTGTCGAAAGATTTTTAGTGTAATGCTAATGAGAAAGCTTAAATACAGATTATAATTTCTTCAACACGCAAATAACCATCACTTAGGATCCAAATTACATATTTCTCCATTCAACTCGCAATGAATTATCCATCTATTTGCCACTTGCAAAATCAACAAAGTAAACAAAATTTAACACTTAATACCTGGAAACTTCTACTTGTAATGTTTAGTCGAATGAAAAATGTGGTGAACGGACACGATCCCCTCCCAAAAAAAAGGCTCAGACCATCAAGCCTGCATGCCAAAGAACTTATTCTATTGTAAAAGACGTTTTTACTACCTTTTCAAATGCTGCAATCATGCACCATGTCAATATCAAAAACAAAAGTTCAGGGAAAAACAAAATAACATTTCCATGAACAATAACATACCTGTGTTGTTAGAACCCTGTGGGAAGAAAAATGCATTTCAAACAGGCATACACATATATAACTAGTTCAAAAAAATTTAAATCGTAAATATAATACACATGTCAACATGAGACGAGGGTAGTTGAACATATTTCCCTGCTTCACTAGAACTAAACTTTCTTGGCCTTTATTCTCAAAAACTCCCCTTAAAACATTGTATTTTAGACTATGATGATGTAAGGGAAGAATATGGCATTGTAAGAAGGGATTTATCCAAAAAATCAATAATTACTCCACAAAGAGATTGCTATCAAAAGGTATATTGCCTTAAATGCAAAATCCATGTTAACAGAGACAAAAATTACAACCCTGAACGTGGAATGCCATGAGTTTGTTTAACTGACAGCAAAGCAATGAAAACTTATCCTTCATGAGCATCATAATATAACAAAATTGTTACAATAAAAAATTTGAGAATCATACCTTTTCTAAATTCCCAACAAAAATATATTGCAAAATCACACACAGTTAACTACTCGCCTATCTCTATCCATTATGAAAATATATACCATCTAAAATATTAAGCCATTGTTTATTTAGATGATTTTTAAAATTAAAAGAAAAAACAATATTGAGAAAGTTTAGTTGAATATGGAACCTAACTTTCCTTTGCCTGTTGGGAATTAAAAAATGAACAAAAGGTATACTTTTACGTCTATAGATTCGTTTTGCACAACACAAAATGATACAAAATAAATAAATATCAATTCACTCTTCATAAGGACCAACAAACACTTAACCCTATTTTGCATGCAACACTATCCCAGCAAGCCTTTAAATCCTACATACTAAATGCAGCCCCTGCTACTATTATAAAAAAAGTAAGAAATCATGGTAAACATACTCCATGATAAGAAATAATTTCAAAAACAACATTATAAAAACGGAGAGCTGGGGATTAAGTTCTATAACAGTTAATATTTCAAAGAGGAATATTTAGTGTTCTTCCTCATATAGAATCCTTATCGAAAGATGTCTTAAGAACACCTGATCAATCAAAATAGAAGTTAAACTAAAAAGGTAAGATGATCAAAATTAAGTAAAATTTCACATAATTTAAGAAAATATCACCATCCCAACTAACCTTTAAATCCTACATACATCGTGATATAAAAATTGATCAAATGATTACTAAATGTAGCCCTCGCAACATGGAAAAAAAGTAAGAAATCATGGCAAACATAGTCCATGATAAGAAATTTAAAGACAATACTACAAAATAGAGAACAAGGGATCAAGTTCTATACTTACTAGTTAACATTTCAAAGAGGAGTATTTAGTCTTCTTCCTCATATACCACCCTTATGAAAAGATGCCTTAGGAACACTTGATCAAATACAGTAGGAGTGACTAAAAAGGAGAGATGATCAAAATTAAGTAAAATTTCATTAATTTTCAAACCCATCTCACATTCACCTTGAAGAATTAATGAATAACTAAATAGAAAAAACCCATATGTCAAATATGTGGTGAATGGACAGGACCCCCCTCCCCCAAAAAAAGACTCAGGCCATCAAAACTTGCATACCAAAGCACTTTTTATATTGCCAAACAGTTTTTCAATTCCTTTTTAAGTGTTGCAATCATGCACCATGTCAAGATTGAAAGAAAAAAAATGTCAGAAAAAACCAAAATTACATTTCCATGAATGATACCCTAAGAAGATTGTAAAATTTGTTATCACCCCGTCGGAAGAAGAAAAATGCATTCCGAACAGGCATACACATACATCATATAAGTAGTGCAACAAAATTCAAATCCTATATATAATACACATATCAACATAAGACAAGGGTAGTTAAAAATATTTGCTAGCTTCATTAGAACTAAACTTTCTTGGCCTTTATTCTCAAAATCTCTCCTTAAATACACTATACTTTTAACTACGATAATTTAACAAAAGCAAATGGCATTGTAAGTAGAGGTTTATCCATAAAATCAACAATTAGTCCACAATGAGATGATTAGCAAAAGGTACATTGCCTTAGATGCAGAATTCATGTTAATAGAGACAAAAATTTGAGTTTGTTTAAATGACAACAAAGCGATGAAAACTCTCGATGTGAGATCAGCAGCAAAAGAAAGAAGATGAATTGGATGGCCCAGAGCAACAGCCCCCGGATAAGCCTTAAAAAAAAAAGCACAACGGACCGGACACAAACAAAAGAAATAAGAAAAGGGCCATGATCCTATGTTAGTTTTCGCCCTGCCCTGCCCTGATAATGCGCTCCAAGCTCGCGGAGCTACATACCTGAAAAATCAAAAGACTCTCTCTATTACTTTGAGAAGAGATTCGTTGGTTTGACCGACGGACTACGTGGGAAATACGAGATCTAGGCAAGCCGCTATATGTTCTCCCCTTGCCCGTTAGAAGAACTACTTATCTTCTCTTAGGTAGTGGTCGATCGGTTCGCATCTATGGTCAATCAATAGGTCCGCGGATCTATTCTTCTATACGATAAATCGCCATCTCGTAGCACCACCACGACACTGATTCTCCGACATTTTTCAGGTAGCTTTCTTACGCCTATTCAGCTAGTGGGGCATTGGTCATAGCCGAAATTCGTCGAAGGCATAAAAAAGAATAAAGAAGAGAAAGAAAGGGAAGTTGTGTTTTTCTTTCAATCCAAATAAGAGAACAAAGAAACCACTCAAAAATGAAAGTTAGATAAAGAAGTTTCAGTAAGAACTAGCACTAGACTTCTTCCCCCCTCATCGAGCAAAAAAATATATAAAAATTACACACAGTAAATAACTCACCTATCCCTATCCATTATGAAATTAAATACGAACTAACATAATAATCCATTGTTGATTCGTTGAATATTAAACTTAACTTTCCTTCACTTGTTGGAGAATAAAAAATGAAGGAACGGTGTAGTTTTGAGTCTATTGATTATTTATGCCCATCAAACATTTAACCCTCTTGTACATGCAAAATCATCCCAACTAGCTAACCTTCTAATCCTACATGCATCATAGATATAAAAATTGATCAAATGATTACTAAAGGCAGTATTAGACAAACAAAGTGCAGGGGATTAAGTTCTATACTTACTGTTAACATTTCAAAGACAAACATTTAGTCTCCTGCCTCATATAGCATCCTTATCAAAAAGGCCTTGGGAGCACCTGATCAAACATAATAGAAGTAAAAGTAAAAAGGTGAGATGATCAAAATTAAGTAAAATTGCATCAATTTTTACCAATATACAAACCCATTTCACATCCACCTTGAAGAATTAATAATTAACTAAATAGAAAAAAAAACATATGGTAAAACAGATAGTAAACTGCAATTTCATTAGAATCAATTACAACACACAAAACCCTAATCGTTTCCTCTCTGCCTTATTACCCATTTTGTTGCAACCCGAAAACTCAGACACCAATCAATATAAAATTAGTAAATAAAACTTGTAATCAATGGCGGATATAAGATTGGGCTAAAGCCCAGGGCAAAAAAAAAAAATTGTATTAGCTTTGTTAAGAAATCCAATCCAAATGTGATATGCACCCCACCCCAGTACTCAAAATCCAACCAAGCAGCGGATTAAATTCTTGAAAAAAAAACACAAATCAAGTCTCCTAAGCTGCAATGCATTCAAGGATTTACGAACCCAAAAAAAACACAAACCAAGTCTCCTAGGCTTTGGCTCTGCCTCTGCCTCGCCCCCCACTCCGACGTTTCTTACCGGCGAGTTTGTCGACTTCTCTCCTCTTTTCTCTACACCTCATTTAAATATCATATGGTTGTTTTAAAATCTTCTTTGAAATTTATTTATATACAAATTAGTGGATTGTCTTTGTGATTTTTTTTTGGTATATACGGAATATTTTCTCATATATTTTTTAATATATGTTTAATTTAATTTTTTTTATTTTTGCTCAAAAAGTCCTTCACCACATAAAAATACTCAATGCGTGTCGCTCGCACGGACCTTTAAAAATAAGAGAATAATGAGTAAATGGATGTTCGAGAAACTTTTTAGAACAAAATATAAATATTTAAATTAAATGTGTATTTGAAAATGTTTTAGGTACTTTTTTATAATTGATCCTTTTTTGTGTGTGTGTTAAAGATTATTTAAAGTGTAGTGGAAATTATATAATAATAATTAATAGTTATTGATTGTTTCATTTAAATAATTATTTTTTCATGAAATGTTAGAAATTTAGGTAAGACCCTTTTAGTTTTTATTCTCCATTTATGAATCTGATTTTGCAACACTTGGTTGATTAACTTAATTGCCTTATGGGTGATAATTTTCAAAACAACACGAAATTAACATGATATTTCATGTTCCTATTGAATTTTTTTTACATGAAATTATATTATGTTCATATCAAAATTACGAGTTGTTTTTTGTATCTTGTCGTGTTAATCGCGTTTTTATTCGGGTTACTTTGCCTATTTATGTTTAATATAGTGTGAAATTTAAGAGATCGTATCATTCGTGCCGTGTTGTAGTCTATTTGGGTCGTGTTCGTGTTAGCTAAAAAAATATGAATCCGTGTCGTGTTCATGTCCGTGTCCGAAACCCCCTTACCGTGTATTGTGGTGTCAGCCCGAAACATGAGCCAAAAAATATGAGTTGCCACCCCTACCTTATGTTCCTTTATGAAAAATTACTAGCTTGATAATTTAATTAACACTATTTATTCTAATTATTTGTTATGATAAAAATTGAAAGCTTCTTACTTTTGGATTGAAATTTCCAAATTGTGATGTGATTACTATTTGATTGGGAATTATTAAATCATATGTATGATTGTGGTAACTAAAATCTTACTTCCTTGTTGTTTTGTTGGGTTATAAATAATTATAGCACATAATTAACCACCAACAAAGAAAGAAAAAACTATTTTCGTGACGGTTGTTTGCAGTGGCGGATCCAGGATTTCAGATCAACGGGGGCGAAAGTCTCAAGTATTGCCGGGGGTTCGGGGGCGGGAGACCCCGAGGCAATTTTTTTTTTTTTTTATTTCGAGTTTTATACAAATTATAGTTTTATAATGTCCAAACAACTACTCTCAATCATTATTAACAATACCTAATTAATTTCGATAAATAAATAATGCTTAATAAATATTCACAATACCCAAATTTTAGCAATGATAATAATTGTTCTTTTGATAACAAATATTCACAGTACCCAAATATTATTAGTGATAGCAAATATTCACAATACGCAAATCCAAATATTCACAGGTTTGTTCTTTGTTCCGGAGCAGAGCAGATGTGAGAAATGAAAATAGCAGGGGAAGAAACAAATTTGCTTATCGGAGCAAAGCAGAGCGGTGGCCGGAGCTCGGATGCCGGAGGGAGAATAGCAGCAGTAGAGAGGGAGAACAACCCAACCTCTGTCAAACACCAACCCACCATCAACCTCTGTCAAACACCAACCCCTATGAATTAACCCTAATTTTTTTTCCCCAAATTTGAACTGGGGCGGCCGCCCCAGTTCGTCCTAACGTGGCTCCGCCACTGGTTGTTTGTCTCTCTTCCTTGAACGGACATCAGAGAATTGATTTAGACTTTGTAATCGATGGATTTGAATCATTAAAGAATCATCGGGAAAATTTTCGATAGATATTTTTGTAATAAATGAATGTAAATATCTAAAGACTATGGTGGACAATTTCAGTATAATTTATTTATTTAATTGTGAATGAATTCTATTATTGAACTAAGTTTTGTTATTTTTTTTCTTTTTCTTCTAACATATTTTTTTTATGAACTTTGGCTTGTTGTTAGCCCCCCCCCCCCCCCCCCCCTTCGGGTAATCCTAACTCCACCCTTGCTTGAAATTGCACTCATAAGAATCTTCGTATTACCCATTCAATCAAAGAATCCCTCCATGAAATGTCAAGAACATGATTTTTTTGCAAACAGTAGAAAATGAATAAAATAAAAAACAAATGAATCCCTCCTCGGTGAATCAGTGACGTAATAGAGTTGGTGGTCACGTGAAGAGTGGTTTGGAGTAATAAAAATCTTACGCTTTTTTTTTCTTCCATTTTTTGAAAGTTTTTTAACCTATTAAGTGTGTAAGTAGTATCAATTCCGTTAAAAAACGTTAAAGTTAATGACATAAATATATTAGGCGCCATATGGGTCAATATACATTTATTTTAGGATAAATTATATCAAATTCTCTAAATTATTGATTTTTACACCTAACTTATTTCATAAAAAATTGATAAACATGATTTTATGTATAAAAATAATTAAAAGATTATTTAAAGTAGGTTGAGTGTAAAGAATCGGTAGTTTAGGGGGCTTTGATGTAATGTACCCTATATTTTAATACATTTTAAAGTATTTATAAATAAAATGTTTATACGATACATATACAAACTATATATATGATAAAAATATGTGTTAAATAACGATACGACATGAAATCTTATTTCATTTACCTAACACCAACCTAATAAAATACAATACGGCACAAAATATGTTTTACCTAACACCAACACAACCCAAATAACATGATTTCGTGTCGTGTCGTGTCGTGTCGTGTATCAATAGGGCAGATTGTGTGTCGTGTTTCCATTGAGTCGTGTTCGGCTAAGGTAAAAACAATTTAATGTTGCTTCGCGTTTTAATTGGGTCTTATTTTTGGTTAAATTAAAAAAAAATAGATTATGGGTTGGGTTGGGTTGGGTCGTGTTTAATTGTGTCATGCTAAAGTTAGGTAAAAGAATATGATTTTTATTCATGCTAAGTTAAAAAAACATATTGTGTTACGTTTTATTTGGGTCGTGTTTATGTTTGAAGAAAAAAATTATGTCGTGTCATGTTTTAATTCAGTGTATTGATGTCGTGTCGTGTTGCGTTTTATGTGATTCGTGTTAAGTGAAAAATAGATTATGTGTCGTGTTTAACTTGGTTTATGTTAGGTATAAAAATAAGATTTCGTGTCGGGTGAAACCTCTAAACGCCCCCATATGGCCCCGTCAATGTCACCAACGCCTCGCACAGGACCTACGAAACTTGTAGGAACCGACAGCCAAGCCACGGGACCCTAGGATTGAGAGGATGACCTAAATTTCATAATATATTCACTTAGGCTATAAAACATGTTATTCGAGGGAAAAACAGTAAAAGATCGCCCAAACTGCCCCATGAGTGGCGCTAACACATCCCACGAGACCAATGTAGCTCATAGGAACCAACTGCATGGCCATGGGACCCTCGGTTTGAGAGAATGGCCCAAATTTCATAATATGAACACTTAGCCTTGAAAACTTGCTATTAGATGGCGTAAAACCCCAAAACACCCCAAATGGCCACGTGATCGGTGCCAATATCTCCCTTAGGACCAACGTAGCTAGTAAGAACCAACAGCGTGGCCACATGACCCCCGATTTGAGATCATGGCCCAAATTTCATAATATCTACACTTAGGCTTAAAAACATATCGTTAGAGGGAGAGACCCCAAACGGCCCCGTGCGTGGTGGTAACACCTCCCACGGGACCACCGCAGCTCGTAGGAATTGACCACGTGTCCATAGGATCCACGATTTGATAGCACTATCCAAAATTCATAATACTTACACTTTGGATTGAAAACAAGTCGTTAAAGGGCGAAAGATCGAAACACCCACCATACAGACTCATGAGTGACGCCAATACCTCCCACAGGACAAACGTAGCTCGTAGGAATTGACCGCGTGGACACGAGACCCACGGTTTAAGAGCACGATCAAAATTTCAGAATATCTACACTTAGGCTTAAAAACTTGTCGTTAGTGGGCGAAGCCCGAAAACACCACCCAAATGGCCCGTGAGCGGTGCCAACACTCCCAAAAGACCAACAAAGCTCATGGGAGCTGATCGCATGGCCACGACACCCCCGTTTTGAGAGAACCGCTAAAATTTTAGAATATCACTTTTGCTAAAAAAACATGCAGTTGGAGGGAAAAACCTCGAGACACCCCCCAAACGGTCTCTTGCGCGATGCCCACAACTCCCAAAGGACTAAAGTAGCTCGTGGGAACTGACCGCATGTCCGTGGGACCTACGGTTTGAGAGCACAACCCATATTTCATAATATCCACAGTTTGGCTTGAAAACATGCCACTAGAGGGCAAAATAACGAAACACCTCGCAAATGGCCCTATGAGCGGTGCCAACAACTTCCATGGGACCAACGTAGCTCGTAGGAACCGACCTTGTGTCCACGAGATCCACGGTTTGATAGCACGACCTAATTTTAAGAAAATTTGTACTTAGGCGTGAAAACTTGCCGTTAAAGGGAAAAAACTAAAAACACTCCCATGAGTGGTGCCAATACCTCCCACGTGATCAACGTAGCTTGTAGGAATTCGTCGCATGGCCAAGGGACCCCCGATTTAAGATCACAACCCAAATTTCAGAATATGTACACTTAGGCTTGAAAATTTGTCATTAGAGGGAGAAATCCCAAAACACCCTTCATACAGCACCGTGAGCGGCCCAACACCTCCCACGGGACCAACGTAGCTCGTAGGAACTTGCCATAGGACCCACAGTTTGAGAGCATGACCTAAATTTTAGAATATCAATACTTAGGCTTGAAAACTTGCCATTAGAGGGAGAAACCTGAAAACACTACCCGGTTTGAGAGCACAACTCAAATTTTAAAATATCTACACTTAGGCTTAAAAACGTGTCGTTAGAGGGCGAAACCTCAAAACACTCCCAAAACGCCCCTGTGTGTGGTGCCAACACCTCCCACGGGAGCACCATAGCTCGTAGTATTTAACCGCGTGGCCACAGGACTCACGATTTGAGAGCACAACCAAAATTTCAGAATATTTACACTTAGGCTTGAAAACATGTCGTTAGAGGGACAAACTCCGAAACACCCACCATACGACCCTGTGAGCGGTGACAACACCTCCCATGGGACCAAGTAGCTCGTAGGAACTGATCGTGTGGCCACATGACCCATGGTTTGAGATAGCGACCCATATTTTCGAATATCTACACGTATGCTTGAAAACTTGTCGTTAGAGGGAGAAACCTAAAAACACCACCCAAACAGCCCAGCGAGTGGCGCCAACACCTCCCACGGAACCAACGTAGCTTGTAGGAACTGGTCGTGCGACCACGAGACCTCCGATTTTAGGGCACGAGAAAAACTTTAGATTATCCACACTTAGGCTTAAAAATATGCAATTAGAGGGAGAAACCCTGAAACACCCCAAAATGCCCTGGTGAGCGGTGCCAACACTTCACACGGGAACCGACCTCGTGGCCACGGGACCCCAAATTTGAGAGCACGACCAAAATTTCATAATATCTACACTTAAGTTTGAAAACATGTCGTTAAAGGGTGAACCTGAAAATACCCCCCAAACGGAACTGTGAGCGGCACCAACACCTCCCACGGGGCCAACGTACCTCGAAAGAACCGATCGCATTTCCACGGGACCCATGATTTGAGTGCATGTCTCAAATTTAAGGATGTATATACTTAGGCTTGAAAACTTACCGTTAGAGGGTGAAACCAGAAAACACCCCCCATACGGCCCCGTCAACGGCACCCACACCTCTCACAGGACCAACGTAAGGCGTGGGAACCGACTGCATGGCCACGGAACCCCCAGTTAGAGAGCACGACCAAAATTTCAGAATATCTAAACTTAGGCTTGAAAACATATCGTTCAAGGTAAAAACCATGAAAAATCCCCAAAATGGCCCGATGAGCGATGCCAACACTTCCCAAGGAACCAACATGGCTCGTAATAACCGATCGCAAGGCCATGGGACCCACGATTTGAGAGCATGACGCGAATTTTAGAATATAAACACTTAGGCTTGAAAACATGCTGTTGGAGGGTGAAACCCCAAAACACACCCCAAATGGCCATGTGAGGGGCGCCAACATCTCCCATGGACAACCGCTCGTAGGAACTGATCGTGTGGCCATAGGACCCCCGATTTGAGAGCATGGCCTAAATTTCAGGATATCTCCACTATACCCTGAAAACATGTTGTTACATGGTGAAACCCCAAAACACCCTCCAAACGGCCTTGTGCGCGGTGCCAACACCTCCCACCGGACCAACTTAGCTCATAAGGATTGACCGCATGTCCACAAGACCCACGGTTTGAGAGCACAACCCAAATTTTAAAATATCTACACTTAGGCTTGAAAACATGACGTTAGAGGGTGAAACCATGAAACACCGATAATATGGCCTCGTAATCGGCCCCAATACCTCCCACGGAACCAACGTAGCTCTTAGAAACCAATTGTGTGGCCACGAGACCAACGTAGCTCGTGGGAACTGATCACGTCGCCACAGGATCCACGGTTTGAGAGCATGGCCCAAATTTCATAATATCTACACTTAGGCTTTAAAATATTTAGTTAGAGGATGAAACCCCGAAACACCCCCCAAACAGCCCTATGAGCGGCTCCAACACATCTTATAGGACAACGTAGCTTATAGGAATCGAGAGTGTGGCACGGGTCCCCCGATTTGAGAGAATGACCCTGATTTTAGAATATCTACACTTAGGCTTTAAAGCAAGTAATTAGAGGAAAAAACCCATAAACACCCCCCAAATAGCCTCGTGAGCGACACCAACATCTCCTACAGAACCAACATAGCCCATTGGAACTAATCGCATGACCACAGGACCCATGATTTGAGAGCACAATGCAAATTTAAGATTATCTACACTTAGGATTTAATACTCGTCGTTAGATGGAGAAACCCCGAAACACCCCCAATGGCCCCGTGAGCAATGCCAACACATCCCACGGGACTAACATTGCCTTTAGGAACCTACCACATTTCCATAGGACCCCCGATTTCAGAGCACAACCTAAATTTCATAATATTTACACTTAGGATTGAAAACATACTGCTACAGGATGAAGCCCCAAAACATCACCCATGCGGCACTGTGAGTGGCTCTAACACCTCCCATGGGACCAACGTAGCTCGTAGGAACTGATCGTGTGGCCATGGGACCATGATTTGAGAGCACAACCAAAATTTTAGACTATCTACACTTACGCTTGAAAACATGTCATTAGAGGGCAAAACCTAAAAACACCTCCCAAACGCCACGGTGGGCGGTGCCAATACTTCCCACGGGACCAACATAGCTCGTAGTAACTGACCATGCGGACACAAGATCCCAAGTTTAAGACAATGACCCAAATTTTAGAATATCTACACTTAGGCTTAAAAACATGTCGTTAGAGGGCAAAACCCCGAGACACCCCCAAAAGGTCTTGTACACGACATCCATACCTCCCAATTTACTAATATAGCTCGTAGGAACAGAACCCACGGTTTAAGAGCACGACTCAAATTTCATAATATCTACAGTTGATTGAAAATATGTCATTAGAGGGCAAATATCCAAAATTCCCCATAAACGGCCCCGTGCGCGGTGACAACACCTCCCACGGGACCAACGGACCACGTAAGAACTGACCATATTGCCACGGGGCCCCCGATTTGAGAGCACTCTAAATTTTAGAATATCTACACTTGGGCTTGAAAACTTGTCGTTAAAGGGTGAAACACTCCTAAACGGCCCCGTGAATGGGGCCAATACCTCCCATAGGATCAACGTAGGTCTTAGGAACTGACCGTGTGCCCACGGGAACCTCGATTTGAGAGCATGCCCCAAATTTCAAAATATCTACAGTTAGGTTTGAAAAAAAGTTGTTCAAGGGAGAAACCATATAACACCCCCCAAACGGCCCCATGAGCGGAGCTAGCACCTCCCACAAGATAAACGTACCTCGTACGAACTGAACATGTGAGCAAGAGACGCACGGTTTGAGAGCATGACCCAAATTTCAGATTATCTACCCTTGGTCCTGAAAACACGCCGTTAGGGGTCAAACCCCAAACACCCCTAAAAGGCCTCGTGATCGATGCCAACTCCTCCCAGGGTACCAGCATAGCTTGTAGGAATGGATAGTATGGCCACTAGAGCCCCGGTTTGAGAGCACGATCCAAATTTCAGAATATCTACACTTAGGCTTGAAAACATGTCGTTAGAGGGAGAAATCCTGAAACACCCGTAAAAGGGCCCCGTGCGTGGTGCTAACACCTCCCATGGGAACACCGTAGCTCGTAGGAATTAACCTCGTGGCCACAGGACTCACAATTTGAGAGCACAACCCAAATTACAGAATACCTACACTTAGGCTTGAAAACATGTCATTAGAGGTCAAAACTTCGAAACAACCACCATACAGCCCTGTGAGCGGCGCCAACAACTCCCACGGGTAAACGTAGCTCGTAGGAACCGATCACATGGCCACAGGACCCATGGTTAGAGAGCACGACCAAAATTTTAGACTATATATACTTAGGCTTGAAAACATTCCGTTAGAGGGAGAAACCCTGAAACACCCCTAAACGCCCCGGTGAGCGGTGCCAATGCTTCTCATGGGAATACGTAGCTCGTAGGAACGGACCACGTGGCCACGGGACCCCAAGTTTGAGAGCACGACCCAAATTTTATAACATTTACACTTAGGTTTGAAAACATGCCATTAGAGGGTAAAACCCGAAAACACCCTCCAAACGAAGTTGTGAGCGTCGCCAACACCTCCCAGGGGATCAACGTACCTCGTAAAAATTGACCACATTGCCATGAAACCCATGATTTTAGAGCATGTCCTAAATTTCAGTACATATATACTTGAACACTTTCCATTAGAGGGAATAACCCCAAAATATCCCCCATATGGCCCCGTCAACGGCACCAACACCTCGCAGAGGACCAATGTAACTTGTAGGAACCGACCGCATGGCCATGGAATTCCCAACAAATTTAGAAATATCTACAGTTAAGCTTGAAAACATGTTATTCGAAGCACCCCTAAATGACCCCATGAGTGGCGCCAACACCTTCCGCGGGACAAACGTAGCTAGTAGGAACCAATCGCGTGGCCACGGAACCCACGGTTTGAGAGCATGACCCAAATTTCAAAATATCTACCCTTAGGCTCGGTAATATGCCATTAAAGGGCAAGCAAGTACACACCTCTTATTATCCCCATGAGCAGCACCAAAACCACCCTCGGAACGAACGTAGCTCGTAGGAACCGATAATATGGCCACGAGAGCCCCGATTTGAGAGCATGACCCAAATTTTGGAATATCTACACTTAGGCTTGAAAACATATCGTTCGAGGGCAAACCCATGAAACACCCCCAGAATGGCCCATGAGCTGTGCCAACACTTCCCACGGGACCAACGTGGCTCATAGGAATCGACTGCGTGGCCACGGGACCCACTGTTTGAGAGCATGATCCAAACTTTAGAATATCTACACAGGCTTAAAAATATGTCGTTGGAGGGGAAAACCCCCCAAATGGCCACGTGAGCAGCGTTAACATCTCCCATGGGACCACTGGTGGTAGGAACTGATCGTGTGGCCATAGGACCCCCGGTTTGAGAGAATGGCCCAAATTTTAGGATATCTCCACTTAGCCCTGAAAACATGTCGTTACAGGTTGAAACCAAGAAACACCCACCAAACGGCCTTGTACGTGGTGTCAACACCTCCCACCAGACCAACGTAGCTCATAATGATTGACCACATGGCCACAGGACCCACGGTTTGAGAGCACAACCCAAATTTTAGAATATCTATAGTTAGGCTTAAAAACATTCTATTAGTGGGGGAAACCCTGAAATACCCACCATATGGCCCCGTGATCGGCCCCAACACCTCCCATGGGACTAACGTAGCTCGTAGGAACCAATCGTGTGGCTACGAGACCAACATAGCTCGTAGGAACCAATCGCGTGGACACGGGACCCACGATTTGAGAGCATGGCCCAAATTTCATACTTAGGCTTCAAAACTTTTTTGTTAGAGGAGAAAATCGTGAAACACCCCCAAACGACCGTATGAGCGGCGCCAACATCTCCTACAAGATAACATAACTCGTCGGAAGTAGCAGTGTGGCACGGGACCCTTGGTTTGAGAGCATGATCCTGATTTTAGAATATCTACACTTAGGCTTTAAAGCACGTCGTTAGAGGGCAAAACCCCTAAACACCCCTAAATAGCCTCGTGAGCGACACTAACACCTCCCACGGGACCAACATAGCTCGTTGGAACTGATCACATGGACACATGATCGACTGTTTGAGAGCATAACCGAAATTTAAGAATCTACACTTAGGCTTGAATACTTGTCGTTAGATATAAAACCCCGAAACACCCCCCAAACGGCTTCGTGAGCAGTGTCAACACATCCCACGGGACCAACATAGCTTGTAGGAACCAACTTCATTTCCATGGGATTACCGATTTGAGAGCATGACCCAAATTTCAGAATATTTACACTTAGGCTTGAAAACATACTACTAGAGGGTGAAACCCCGAAACACCCCCATACGGCACCGTGAGTGGCTCCAACACCTTCCATGGGACCAACGTAGCTCCTAGGAAGTGATCATGTGGCCATGGGACCCCGATATGAGAGCACAACCCAAATTTCATACTATCTACACCTACGTTGGAAAACATTCCGTTAGATGGCAAAACCCAGAAACACCACCTAAACGCCATAGTGGGCGGTGCCAATACTTCCCACGGGATCCCAAATTTGAGAGCACGACTCAAATTTTAGAATATCTAAACTTAGGATTGAAAACATACCCTTAAAGGGAGAAACCCTGAGACACCCCCTAAATGGTATTGTGCATGGCATCCACACAACCCCAATGCACCAACGTAGCACGTAGAAACTGATCGCACGGCCACGGGGCCCACGATTTGAGAGCATGACCCAAATTTCATAATATCTACACTGGCATAAAAACATGTCATTAGAGGGAGAATCATTGAAACACCCTAAAAACGACCCCTTGAGCGTAGCCAACACCTCTCACGGGACCAACGTACCTCGTAGCAACCGACATCATTTCCACGAAACCCCCAGTTTGAGGGCATGACCTAAATTTGAGAATATCTATGCTTAGGCTTGAAAACATGTTGTTAAATGGTGAAACACCCCCAAATGGCCCCGTAAATGGGAAAACACCTCCCACGAGACCAACGCAACTCTTAAGAACTGACCACGTGCCCACCGAGCCCTAGTTTAAGAGCACGACCCAAATTTCAGAATATCTACAGTTAGGCTTGAAAACATGTTGTTCAAGGGCGAAACCATAAAACACCCCCCCCCCCCACACACCAAATGTCCCTATAAGCAGCGCTAACACCTCCCAGACGTAGCTCGTACGAATCGACCGCGTGGCCACGAGACCCACAGTTTGAGAGCATGATCCAAATTTTAGATTATCTACCCATAGGCTTGAAAACATGCCATTAGAGAGCAAACCCCAAAGCACCCCCAAAAACGGCCTCGTGAATGGTGCCAACTCCTCCTAGGGGACCAACGTAGCTCGTAGGAATGGACAGTATGGCCACTAGAGCCCCAGTTTGAGAGCACGACATAAATTTCAGAATATCTACACTTAGGCTTGAAAACATGTCGTTAGAGGGTGAAACCCTAAAACACCCCCAAAAGGGCCCCGTGCGTTGTGCCAACACCTCCCACGGGACCACCGTAGCTCGTAGGAATTAATAGTGTGGCCACACGACTCTAGATTTGAGATCACAACCCAAATTTCAGAATACCTATAGTTTGGCTTGAAAATATGTCGTTAGAGGGTAAAACTATAAAACACCCACCATACAGCCTTGTGAGCAGCGCCAACACCTCCCACGGGACCAACGTAGCTTATAAGAACTGATCGTGTGGCCACGGGACCTCCAGTTTGAGGCCACGACCCAAATTTAACATTATATACACTTAGGCTTGAAAACCTTTCATTAGAGGGACCCGAAACACTGCCTAACGCCCTGGTGAGACCGATCGAGTGGCCACAGGACCCCAAGTTTGAGAGCACGACCCAAATTTTATAATATCTACACTTAGGATTAAAAACATGCTGTTAGAGGGTGAAACCTGAAAACACCCCCCAAATGTAGTTGTCAGCGGTGCCAACACCTCCCACGGGATCAACGTACCCCATAAGAACCGATCGTATTACCATGGGAACCACGGTTTAAGAGAATGCTCGAAATTTCATACTTAGCCTTGAAAACTTATCGTTAGAGGGTGAAACCCCGAAACACCCCCCATATGGCCCGGTTAAGAGCTCCAACACCTCGCACAGGACCAACGTAACTCATAGGAAGCGGCCGCATGGCCACGGAACCCCCGATTTGAGAGCACGACCCAAATTTAAGAATATCTACAATTAGGCTTGAAAACATGTTGTTCGATGGCGAAACCATGGAGCACCCCCAAAAGGCCCCATGAGTGGTGCCAACACCTTCCACGGGAGAAACATAGCTCGTAGGAACCAATCGCATGATCACGGGACCCACGACTTGAGAGTCTGACCCGAATTTTAGAATATCTACCCTTAGGCTTAAAAACATATCGTTAGAGGGGGAACCACGAAACACCCACAATTGGCCCCATAAACGGCGCCAACACCACCCTCGGTACCAACGTAGCTCGTAGGAACCGATAATATGGCCACGAGAGTCCCAGTTTGAGAGTACGACCCAAATTTTGGAATAACTACACGTAGGCTTAAAAATATGTTGTTCTAGGTCAAAACCATAAAACACGCCCTGAATAGCCCCATGAGCGATGCCAACACTTCCCATGGGACCAATGTGGCTCATAGGAACCGACCGCATGGATATAGGACCCACGGTTTGAGAGCATGACCCTAGTTTTAGAATATCTACACTTAGGCTTGAAAATATGTCGTTGGAGGGTGAAACTCACAAACACCCCCCCAAACGGCCAAGTGAGTGGTGCCAACATCTCCCATGGGACCTACGCTCGTATGAACTGATCGTGTGGCCATAGGACCCCCAGTTTGAGAGCATGGCCCAAATTTTAGAATAACTCCACTTAGCCCTGAAAACATGTCGTTACAGGGTGAAATATCGACCCCCCCCCAAACGTCCCTGTGCGCGGTGCCAAGATCTCCCATCGGACCAACGTAGCTCATAAGGATTGACGTCATGGACACATAACCCATGGTTTAAGAACACAACCCAAATTTCAAAATATCTACACTTAGGCTTGAAAACATGTCATTAGAGAGTAAAACCCCAAAACACCCACCATATGGCCCCGTGATCGGCGCTAACACCTCCCACGGGACCAACATACCTCGTAGGGACCAATCGCATGGGCACGAGACCAACATAGCTCATTAGAACCAATAGCGTGGTGACGAGACCCACGGTTTCAGAGCATGACTCGAATTTCATAATATCTACACTTAGGATTTAAAAGTTTTCGTTAGAGGAGGAAACCCCGAAACATGGCGCAAACATCCCTATGAGGGGCACCAACACCTCCTACAGGACAACGTTCGCCCCTAATTCAAATAATTCGAATTTAATGCCCAAATTACCTTTAATAAGTTTGGTACACATATTAACTAAATTAAATTTAAATGTATCTCTCTCACATTTAATTCAATGGCCAACCATATAGTTTGTCCCTTAAAGTCCTCAAACAAACCCAACCTAAAGTCTAACATAAGGATTACTGTACGAATTGTTCCTCACAATCTCAACATCATCTCGAACAGTAAAGGAAACAAAGTCGTCGAATTTTATCACGTCGTTTGAATGAGACACGTGTCGTTTGAATGGCAGTGCACGTCGTTCGAACCAGAGCTAGGGTCGTTCGAATGACCCCTGGGTTTCCATCTCTTATTTTTCTTCCAGTCCAGTCCGCCTTTAAAACTCAACTGTGATTTTTACCCAGATTCCGTCCACTGTGGGTTTTTCCCAATTAGCACTAACCAAATCAATTTCCAGTCCTAAGTTTAACATAATCATCAACCCAGATTCAAGATTTAAACTGGTGTCTCCTAAATCCCTTACAGTACATCAATTGTTCTAATATCAATTAATTCCCCAATCAACACATACAAAATAATGATCACCATTAAAACAGAATTTACTCATAAAATCCCAAAAAATGAAAACCCAATTTATGTGTCAATCCCAACCCAAAATTATTAGTTTAACACCTACCATAATATGAACTGAAAACTGTAATTAATTTAAAAGCAAGCTTAACCACTTGCCTTTGGATTCGTAGTGTCTGATTATTCCTTTGGTGTAGAGATTTTTGTGTAATGAAGAACACCACGTTTGTTCTTCCTCTTTGGCTCCCAAGAGTCCTCCCTCTTTGCCCCTCTACGTTCTATGATTTTCTCAAATGTGTTATGGTTGCCTATAACTCCCAAACCTAGGGTTTTATCGTTAAATCCCGTTTTGGGTCTATTGGGCTTGATTAAAATGGCCCAAATACCCCCGTGTGGACCCGGTTATGCCTAAAAATACCACTCCCGAATACACTTTTTTGATTATCTCGGCCCATCTGGACTCAACTGTGAACTCAGAATCGACATCCGAATTAATTTACTAAAATCCTTATCTCACACCCAAATTAGTCTATACCCGACTCCCGGCTGAAATAAATAAATGTCATGTCACTAATACACGTTATGATGTAAATAAATTATCACTATTCACTTAATAATTTCTATTCCATATATATTAATAATTTTCTCTCCGATTAATATTTAAATAAATATTAACATAATTAATTTAATTAAATTACGACACACGAATAATTTAAAATTATTCGAACTAATTAAATATTAAATGCACAGAAATACGGGATGTTACAAGTTTGTCAACAAGTAAAAGCTGAACATCAGAAACCATGAGGATTACCACAACCCCTACCTATCCCTGAGTGGAAATGGGAACATAATACTATGGATTTTGAGACAGGTTTACCAAGGAGCTCAAATGGTAATGATTCTATTTGGGTGATTATTGATAGGTTAACTAAATTTGATACTTTTCTTGCCATTAAGATTATCCATTCTTTAGAAATGTTAGCTAAGTTGTATGTACAGGAAATTATTAGGCTTCATGGAACCCCAATTTCAATTGTTTCTAATCGTGACTGTAATACCCCGTACTTTTGGCTATATTTATTTTTTTGGGATTAATTAATTAAATGCGTATTAATTGGAAATTAATCCGGGTTAAAAATACTAACGATTTTTATATGAATATTGAATTATGAAAGTTTGTCGTGAGATTTATATACGACATTTTAGAAATTTTGTTGAGACGCGTGAGACCGTCGCGTCACGGTGTAATATTTTGATTATAAAAGTGAATTTAAAATCTATAAACCGTATGGTCATTTTGAGTGCACCAACGTGTCCGGAAGGGTCGAGATAGTCAGAAAACACTAGCCGGGGGTTTAGTTTGGGTCCCGGAGTATTTTTAGGCCATACCAGCAACAAAAAGGGTATTTTGGTAATTTCGTATTTTGGGAAATTAAAAGTGACGAAAATTGGTTAATTACATCTGATGTGGATTTGACCCACTAAGCCACTAACCAACCCATATTAACCTAGAGGGCTACGTAGGTTATTAGAATTAGGTTTTCTGATATCTTCCCAAAGCAAACCCTAGCCACCATTAGAGCAAAGCTTGGAGAGAGAGATAGAAAGGAAATTCTGCAGAAAGAGAGGAAGAGAGCTTCATCATCGTCATCAAAATCAGAGATAAACTCGAGGCAAGTGACTTAATTTCATTTAATTTCTGAGAATGTTCTTTCCATGTTAGACAATTCAAATTTATGTTTGTTCTTGGTGAAATATGAAAACCCATGTAGTTTAGAACTTAGAACTTGAAAATCTAGAGGAGAATTGCATGTCGAATGATAGGTAGATGATTATTCTCATGATATTTGTGATTGGAAGAAATTAAAACGGATTTAAATTGGGTAATTCATGATTCAAAAAGTTAGGGTTCATGTTCTTGAAAATTTGGGGAAAAGTGTAGAGATTTGTAAATTTGGTTGATGTTAGGATGGATTAATCCTTTAAAACGTGTTAGGACGTGACTATATATGTTTAGGATTGATTAGAGACCTTAAAACATTGTTGGGACGAAGTTTAGAGGAGATTTGAGGAGTAAAAATGGATGAAAAACGTAGCTAAGAAAATCTGGGCTCGAACTGGTCGTTCGTTAGAAACCATCCCCATGTCGTTCGAACGAGCTTCTAACGAGATGACCAGTCGCTTCTAACGAGGGGCAGTTTCGTTCGATATCTCATTCGAATGAGATATCATTAGAAGGTACAGTTCGTTCGAACGAACTGGAATTTCGTCCGAACAGTCTCGTTCGAACGAGACTTCTAACGAGCTGACAGTGGAATCTCGTTCGAACAGTCTCGTTCGAACGAGACTTCTAACGAGTTGACAATTTGGTCCTTTTTGGACTGTTTTGATTTTTGGAGTCCCGTAAACTTGTTCGAGGAGGTAGATAACATTCCGAGGATGATGTAATGATAGAATTGGGACTTTGGGGTATTTATGAGAAGGAAATTATATACGAGAGTTAAATTAAATGGACGGTTTGGGTTGAGACGTGAGTGTCTACTACGACGTGAGAATAAATTATGGCGCGTATGATTATAAACCGATATAGTATAAATTGTGATAATTATAAGTTGGTACGAGAATGCGATATGTACTACGATTAAACTACGGGATTACTAAGACGTGTGTTTACTTAGTATTGGTATATGATTTGTGTGTATGACATACCTACCATACTTGCTATCACGGGAGGTTTGCGTTCGCTTAGGGCCCTCTAATCCTTGTGTTGCCCGGATTTAGACTGGTTACCTTGATGAACATAGGTCATAGAAAGACTTATTGGGATATTAATAAGTCCGCTGATCGTGGGAGCGTAGGTATGTGCGTGACCCATGTGATGTGACTGTGTTCGCCTCCATTATTTGTGATGTTATTATCTGTGAACTATTCCTGAGAGATTCGGAATATGTAATCCTTATGTACGTGATGTATCGGGATGGATAGCAGAGTCTGTGTGCACCACAGCTTAGTTCTCGGGGTGCTTGTATTGTATATTTATGATGTGAATAATATACACTTAATTAATGGGAATCTTCATGATTAATGTTGTGAATATAATTACGGTATTGTTTCGAGAAAAACATAACGGGCTAGCTGACAGTGAAATATATTGCATATTGAGCATATGAGTTTACATTAAACCCCTACTTAATTACGAGCGTTATCATGTTAATAGAACCGAGTAGTTATGGTAGGACCTATGATAGTCAAGCTAGATATGTTGTCACTTAGCTAGTAGTTTGTATCACTCTAGATGGGTACTTACGTTAGGAGTGCACAGTTAGACGAGAGGTGAGAATATCATGTGAGTGCACGTCCTAACATGTACTTTGCATTTAATGTTTTAAATGTTTTTAAAGCACTTGCAGGTTTTTAAAATATCTCCACATTCGGGCTCTGACCCGTTTGCTTTCAAATCTATTTTTCTTGTAAAACCATTTTAGGTGCCCAGCCACAAGGACACCATGCATAGGATACTCATTCAGGTGACGATCTGTAGCTGTTTGTGGAAGCTACAGGGATTTGCTTGTAGACGCTTCTATCATTTGGATTCCAGAGTCATTACCTATCAGTTGTAGGGCATGTTTCCCATTTCTATTAGAGTTACATTTCCATTACAGTTTTCAGACTTTGGCATGTATTGTTTTAGTATTCGGTTTACTTATCAGTTGTGGGATTTGTAGTGAGGAGTTTTCCTCCAGACTTTATTTACATTGCGTGATGGTTATTCTATTTACTTCATTATGGTGAATGGTGTTATTATTCTTTATTACACTTGTTGCATGTTAATCAGACTTAAATTAAAATTTGGCACTTACTTTTTAAATACTAGGTGGTTAGTAATCTTTAAAATGTTTCGACAGTGATGCTATTAACTGGACCAACTTGGCATTTTGAATTAATTTAATAAAGGAGTTGCTACCCGGTATTTAATTAGTCGGGGTGTCAAAGTGACCATATTTTTTATGTCTCATTTTGGGAAAGCCTACAAGCATCCATGGGAACACAATTGAATTTCAGCACCTCTTTTCATCCTCAAATATATGGACAATCTGAGAGAACCATTCAAACCTTAGAGGATATTCTTAGGGCATGTGTACTTCATTTGAAAGGGAATTGGGATGATATCCTTGAAAGGATATGAGTTGTTGCGTATAGAATAGCCTTACCCCCTGAACTCTCTAGTGTGCATAATGCATTTCATGTTTCAATGATGAAGAAATACGTCCTAGATCCGACACATATCTTATGTCATGAACCTCTTTAAGTTAGAGAAAATTTAACCAACATCGAGTATCCAGTAGAAATTTTGGACCATAAAGATCAAATATTACGAACCAAGGTAATTCCACTAGTCAAAGTATTATGGCGTAATCGTACTGTTAAAGAAGCATCATGGGAGCGGGAAGATGAAATAAAAGAGCGATATCCATATCTATTTAAAAATTAATGTAAGTCAAGTTTGGGGACCAAACTTTTTATAAGGAGGGTAGGATGTAATCACCCCACTTTTATTTATCAATATATAATTGTTTTTAAAATTACGTCTTACTTATTATATAATGATGTTATATTATTACATATGTGATATTCTGGAGTCCTAATATGACAAAGCCCATTTTTTTTAAATTTGAAGAATCAACTGTAAAATGGGTTAAATTGAAGTTTTATTACACATCCTAAGCTAAATGATAAGTTTTGGGGTCGAAGATGTAATTTTATGAAGCTTTAGGGACTTATAGTATTCTAAATTCTTTATATAACATGACACACTTTTAAATAGGAAGAATCAACTGTAAATTGGATGAAATCAAAGTCTTATGGCATATCCTAAGCTAAATGATAAGTTTTGGGTTAGAAAATATAATTTTATAAAACTTTAGGGACTTAGCTTTAATTAAGAAAGTTTCAAGAACTAAAATGAAAAATAAAAGGACCTTTTTATAAATAAAATATTTTAAGGTATCTTTACGAAATATTAAAAATATGAAATGTGAAATTACCAAAATACCCCTTATATGTAAAATGACCCTTATACCCTTAATAACTTTCCACCTCGTGATTGACACCTCGTGTTGTATCTTGCCACCACACCTTACACGTGTCATCCATATAAACAAAGGTGAAACACATGCCATCCATATAGAAGAAGCTAAAACACGTGTCGCTATTAGGTGAATAACGACTGCAAGACAGCTCTGTTACGCGACACGTCAACGCCGACTCACTAAAATGAAAGCTTAGTCACCCAGACACGTGTGAACACCCAAATAACTTTAAAAAATTATAAATAGAGCCCTTGGGATCAGTTATTACACGAAATTCATTCAAAAGATGATTAATAGTGAGAGAAAGCACGGGGAAGTTTAAGAAGAAGTTTCGTCTTAGTGATTCAAGACCCGATATCTGTAACTTCGTACTTCTGTTTTAGGTGAGTACTCTATGACATTCCTTGTGTATTTTGATTATATGATATTATTCTAATTATATATATTTTGTGAAACTGCTTTTGTTCTCAAAATACATCTGATACCGATGATTTCGCCATTTGTTATATGTATATCTCTCTCGATATATACATCTGATTTAAATTCTGAAATTATTGATTTGGCATATGGAAACTCTCTTACTACGTTGGCCTTGACTATCGGGTGAAAATATTTGGGTGGTACCTTCCCAGCTGGTTTATTACTGGTGTGCCCTAACAAGGCGTTGTTCCATAGATCATGATTTTCTATTTGTGATGTTACCATGTGAAAATAATTGGTGACACTATCTGTTTATCTAAGCATCAGAGTGTACATGACCATTAAACTAAAATTGAGTAATTGAAGTATTGCTCAATTGTTTTATTTGTTCTACTCCGCACTATTTATTCTAAAAATATATATTATCAATTACTTTATATATATATTACTGCAAATTCCTATCTCTATGTATATGCCTTCTGTTCTAAACAAAATAGGTATCCATTTTTTAAAAACACCTGGAATGTTTGGAGATTGAATCTCACTCAGCTTTTAGTTGATGTTGTATAAATAATGATTTTTTAGGAAATAAGTAGGCTCGTGGAGGGAACGTAAAAGGACTATATTGAAGATTCTGCTTTTAGTGCTCTTTTTGTTATCTTAAATAAAATGTTTATTTTATCATATATAGCATGTTTGGCTCTCTTGTAATAAGTTTCAAATTTTGTCTTAAATTGTAACTCGTTGTTACTTTTAATATAAATTAAGTTTCCTTTAGAAAGCTCTAATGACATAATTCATTCATTTTCAGTATTTTACAATTCATAACCATGTGATTGTACTTCCTTTGCATTCATTATAAGAAATATTTTAAAACAATAATATTTGATGCCTTGGTGGCATGTCAAGACACTCGTTCCCTGCTACTAATTATAGGTCAGTGTCATGAGTGTATTCATGGAATCATGGGATGTCGTGTCTATGCAGTTCAATTGACGATTGAATTGCATGGGTAAATTAGGAGTTGCTTTGTTTTGGTTCAGTTAAAGAGGTTGTTTTTTGTTTGGTTTAAAGGTATGGTCAGCTATTTAATTGAGTTGGTTTTCAAGTTAACGAAGCTAACATAGATGGTGGTGATGGTGGCATTATTAAGGGTACACATCCATCTCCTACAAAATAAAAGGTAAAACCTTCTAAGTGAAAATCAAAAGCTTGGAACCATTTTACTGAAATAGAAGGGGATGATCCGAGAAAACGTAGGGCAAAATGTAACTACTATTCTGCAACCTATGCTCGTGATTCTAAGAATAATGGAACAAAACATATGTTAGCTCATATAGAAACTAAATGTAAGAAATTTTCGGGTAGGGTTGAAGATTCGAAGCAAAAACATTTATCTTTTGAAACAAAAAAAGAAGATGGGGGAAGTGAAAATCTTATTGCTGTCACTTTTAGTGTAGAAGCACGTCCACGAGCTCTTGCAAAAATGTTAATTATTGATTAATTACCTTTTATTTTGTTGAGGGTGAGGAGTTTTAACAATTTATGCGAGTTGTTCAACCAAAATTTGTGAAGATTTCGAGTCGTATTAAACTTGCACGAGATTGCTTAACTATATACTTGGAAGAATAATTGAAGTTACAACGTATTTTGAAAGCTAAAAAAATTTGTATAACCACGGATACGTGGACTTCCATCCAAAACCTCAATTTTATGTTGTAACACCTCGTAATTTCTGGGTAATTATTTTAATTAACTAACTCGGTAATTAGTGATCCTTAATTAATGAGAATATTTAAAGACGATTATATATAAAATAAGTTAACGAGTGAGGATTAATTTTAGAATTATAATTCGGACAATAATTTTTAGTGCGCGGTTAAGTCTGTAAGGGTTAAATTAGTCCAAAAGGAGTGGGAACATATATATATTGGGTACTGGGGTCCAATTACACATGTGTGAACTTAATAAAGAGAGTTCGGGCCATTTTAATTAGGGCCCATAGGCCCAAAACGTGAATAGTGTTTTAACCCTAAGATGTGTAAGGGATTAGGCATCATTAAGTCATATTAGAAGACTACAGGGTGAAAAGAAAAGGAAGAGCCAAAGGAAAAGTGAATTTGGGGATCTTGAAGAGACAATTGCAATTCAACTTCATCTTTCAAAGACCTGGATCATCTTGGTTAAGGCAAGTGGTTTAACTTTTGAGTATTAAATTGCATCTTGCTATTCATATCAAAAGTGGTGTAATCCAATTGAAATTCTAGAGTTAGTTCTTGCATAAATTGGGGTTTTCTCCTTATACGGATTATACATATGTAGATGATTTGTTAATTGATGAAATTGATGATTAAATTGATGAGATTATTAGGGCTAAAATTGTTGGAAAAGGGGAACTTATGATGGATTTGAGGCGTTTAATAGTAGAAACCTGTTCAGTATAGAAGTTTAAATTCGTTAATGGCGGGCTATATTTTTGGGTTTCTTTTTCGGGAAGTTTGGAGAAAAAGGTGATACCAGGGTCATTCGAACAACCTGGTATCTCGTTCAAATGAGAGCCACTGTCGTTCGAACGACAGGGCTTGTCGTTTGAACGACCCAGCTATACCCTGTCAGATTTTCCTTTCACCTGAATAAGACCTGTTATGCGGTTGAGTTATACAGTTTCTGCATGGGTGTTTCTGTAATTTGTTATAATGTAGGGTTGAAATTTGTGAAGTAATTACCCTTGAATTAAGTAGAGAATTTATTAATCTGTGGAGTTAAGGTTTATGATTGAGTGATTTAAGACCATATTAATTAAGTACGTAGGATTAATTGAATGATGAATGGGAAAATTGAAACTTCGGGCCGAGAGAGAGAGTCTGGGCATGATTGGTAGAGTGACACCATAATAATGATAAATTAATTAGTATATAATTAATTGGAATAAAGTCGGACCGTAGACTTTTTTGTTTTAGGCTTGGGTATGGGCATAGTACACCGGTAGCCTGGATATTTTCCTCGATATATGTACGGTGATATATAGTGTATATATATATATATGATTTATAAATATTGGTGTGAATACTATTTATAAGGTAACATACCCACCCTAAGACTATCATAGGAGGTTGCGCGATGTAGGTGAGTCCTCTGGCTAGCGAATGCAGGGTGAGTATAGTCCCCAGGTCACAGCGTTCGGGTTCAGGGGTGGGATGCTTTGGGTATGATTCGGTCTCACTACCGTGGGAAACTATGGTCCCCTCATGTACGTTTGTGAATTGTTATTTTTCTGACTCGGGTGACGAGCCGTGTCAGGGTTTTCGGGTGGATGAGAATACTCAGTAATAATATCACTTAGAGATTTCCCGATGAGTGCCTACTTGGGAGGATGACTATGGATCCACGACATGTGCGTGAATCTCGTAACATGATTATATGTATATATGGTATAGATTTATACACGGGCATTTTATATATATACATGGTGTGAAATGTAAAAACAATATCACTTGTGAAATAGTTATATGGTATCAAGTTGGATATAGATGTAAATAAGTTAATATGAACTATAACTTATAACTCGTATACATGATGTGAATGGTATAAACGATATAACTCATGAGAGTGTTATCTGGCATAAAATAGGAAATGATTTGAATAAGCAAATGTGATTGATAAACCATATAATGTATACGATATTCACTCATATTGGGATAGTGAGAAATAGTGAGATATATGAGATAAGACTAGTTACGGAGGGTTAGTTAAATGGGTCATTTATAGTTTCGGTAGGCGTGCACATAAGTTGAGGGGTGAGGTAACGTTAAGAGAGTGTGAAACACTAATTTAAATATGGAGAGCATTTGGATATTTACTTCTTGCATTTAAATTCACTTGCTAAATATTTTCAAATGCTTTGGGTTCTAACCCTTGCTATAAAATATTTTCAAAACCTTTTAAGTATCCTACCACAGGAATGCCAGGCTTAATATTCATTCCAGGGACTCGCAGCTGCAGCATATTTGGATGTTACAGAACTTGGATAGACGCATCCATTTTTCTGTTACTAGTGTAGGGATCTCTATCAGACTATTCTGAGCATGTTCGCTCACTATTTATTTCAGTTACCTTTCAGATTGTATGAGGTTTAATGCTCTTGCTATTTTGGTTTGGTTTTGGGTGTAGCCGATGGTTTATTTTGCAAGACTTTCTTTACTCTTTATGTTTATTGAATTTTTATGAGACTTGTGGTATGATGAATTTCCCTTGTTACGTTGGTTATTTGGATTCGTATTATGTTGTTGGTTTGTGCTTCAATAAAAAGATAAAATTTGGCATCATATCTTTTGAATACTAGGTGGTTAGTAAGTTTTAAAAAGTTTTCGACACTGAAGTTAAGAATGAACCAGATGAGATTCTTGTTTAATTTGATATAGGACTGATCACTCGGTATTTTATTAGGCGGGGTATCACAGATAGTATCGGAGCATTAGGTTCTAGTGTCCTTAGGATATGTACTAATTTTCACGTTTGAGCATATCGTTCTTTTATATAGATCCTTATTATAGGATTGTTGTATTCCTTCACGTACGTGATTTACGTTCTCCTGCTATAGGGAATAGTTCATGTGATTCATATACGGTTTCGATCGAGCGTGGTAGATCGAACATTTTAGAACAACCAACGTGGGACGTTCGAAGGATTGCAAGAGGGAGGACTCAACAGAAGCCATGGTGCATTCTAGAAATAGTGAGGCAAATACTTAGATTATTCGGGGGGAAAATGCAAAGGCAATGATTTGGAAATATTTCGGGGGAATGGGAATAAGGGGTTCCCCGAATTATGGAATAATTAAGCATGGATATGTTTAGAAGTGACAGTGGGTTCGTCACAACCTATGGTGTCTATTACTAGGATTCGTGAGTGCGATGAATACTAGTGGATGTGTTGACCGTAATAGCCATAATTTATATATCTAAGTACCGTGGGATAGCGGGGATTTCTTGGTGTTAAAGTGGATAGTTGTATAATACGGGAGATTTCTAATTTCGAGGATCATGGGAGTAGTGTGGATGTTTTCTAAGTTTCAATTATGTAACCATATTGTGGGGCTATAGTGGATAGCTATAGTAAGACTGGATGTTAGCGGTACCAGGGTACGAATTATCGTTGCTAGGTTTCACCTGAGATAGGGTCTAGAGTATATATTCGGTAATATATGATAAAATATATTGCATGTTAATGTACTAATATTGTGAAATTGAAATCTCAGGGCGTAGGGACATTTCTGATGTAATTCAGGGTGGTTGGACTTATTGTCGAGCGAGAAGATATAGCTCGAGTTTTATTTTCGCACAAGGAAACTAGTGATAGTAAGGGCACAGTAGTAGGTATTGTCTTTTTACATAAGAGTGGATATGTATATTTTCATGCCGAGAGGAGGGTATTGGGAATGTTATAACTATGGGATTGAAGTTATATTATGGATTAAGGGCTAGCAAATGTCATGCTTCTTTTAGTGCGGTTAAGCACGGGTACAGGGTGGATGGGCGCTCTGGTTAATTACATTTGCTCAATAACTTTGTGTAGCAATGTTAAGGGTAAGTGGTTACGGGGCTAGTTGAGACCGGGAGTACTAGGCTTATCTGAATTTCGAGGATGAAATTTCGTTGTAAGGGGGAAGTATGTAACACCTCGTAATTTCTGGATAATTATTTAAATTTTCGGTAATAAGTGATCCTTAATTAATGGAAATATTTAAAAGTGGTTATATTTAAAATAAGTTAACGAGTGAGGATTTATTTTAAAATTATAATCCAGACGACAATTTTTAGTGTGCGGCTGAGTCCGTTAGGGTTGAATTAGTCCAAAAGGAGTGGGTACATACATATATTGGGTATTGGGATCCAATTACACATGTGTGAACTTAATAAAGAGAGTTTGGGCCATTTTAACTAGGGCCCATAGGCCCAAATGGTTAATAGTGTTTTAACCCTAAGATGTGTAAGGGGTTAGGCATCATTAAGTCATATTAAAAGACTAAAGGGTGAAAAGAAAAGGAAGAGCTAAAGGAAAAGTGAATTTGGGGATCTTGAAGGGACAATTGCAATTCAACTTCATCTTTCAAAGCCCTAGATCATCTTGGTTAAGGCAAGTGGTTTAAATTTTGAGTATTAAATTGTATCTTTCTATTCATATCAAAAGAGGTGTAATCCAATTGAAGTTGTAGGGTTAGGTCTTGCATAAATTGGGGTTTTCTCCTTCTAAGGATTATAAATTTGCAGATGATTTGTTAATTAATGAAATTGATGAGATTATTAGGGCTAAAATTATTATAAAGGAAAAAGGGAACTTAGGATGGATTTGGGGGCGTTTAACACTGGAAACCTATTCAGTATAGAGGTTTAAATTCGTTAATGGCGGACTATATTTCTGGGTTTCTTTTCTGGGCAGTTTGGAGAAGAAGGTGATATCAGGGTAGTTCGAATGACCTGGTATCTCGTTCAAACGAGATCCACTGTCGTTTGAGCGACCCGGTTATACCCTGTCAGAATTTCCATTCCCCTAAATAAGACCTGCTATGTTGTTGAGTTATACAGTTTCCCAATGGGTGTTTCTGCAATTTGTTATAATTTAGGGTTCAAATTTGTGAAGTAATTACCCTTGAATTAAGTAGAGAATTTATTAATCTGTAGAGTTAAGGTTTATGATTGAGTGATTTAAAACCTTGTTAATTGAGTAGGTAGGCTTAATTAAATGATGAATGGGGAAATTGAAACTTCGAGCCGAGAGAGAGAGAGAGTCCGGGCATGATTGGTAGAGTGACACTATAATAATGATAAATTAATTAGTATATAATTAATTGGAATAAAGTCAGACCGTAGACTTGTTTGTTTTAGGCTTGTGTATAGGCAAAGTACACCGATAGCCTGGATCTTTTTCTCGATATATATACGGTGATGTATAGTATATATATGATTTATAAATATTGTGTGTGAGTAATATTTATAAGGTAACATACCCACCTGATAGGCTGGGTGAAAAGCGACGCGTGTAAAAATGCCGATCGTTGTTTTATGTTCACCAACTCAATAAAAAAAACTAAACTTATGACTACACTCAACATGTGAGTATAGCGGCCAAGTCCGGGTATCGAAAATCCACAGAGTCGAGTTGCTAGAATATTATTTGGTTTAGTACTTCTAAAATAAAAAGTCTAAAAGATAATTATAAACAAAAAGGAAAAGATGCAAACATGTAAAGATTAAACTAGGCGAGTGGAAATTAAACTAGATTAAGAAAGCGAATAAAAACTATAGGTTGCGCCGAATATCCCTCACCCCGAGTTAATTAGTATAAAATGGTTACATGAGTCGATGAGTTATTAAGATTGCGTCACGTTTCGACAGTGAATTAAATGAAGAGCTATCACACCCCTAAATTTGCATAAAAGTCTATTAAGATTTTGACGTCAACAAATACCCTCAAAATTACGCACGCAGGGTTGTAAGCACGGTGCATACATGATATACCCCGTTAAATATCTTAGGCATAATAACTAGGACAACGCAATCGAAATAAACCCGTAAACTCCATCGCCAAAGCAAAGCAACACGTCAACCCTAGGTGAGTTCAATTCGACACAACCTAGACTAAACTAGCTAGAAAGCATGGTAAATGACATGTATTGAAAGAAAGCAAGTAAACTTAATAATGAAAGCAAGAAATAAATAACTACAACTAAATATCTAAGCATGAAATTAAACTACTGATAGACAGGGTTTTGCCGCGGCGCGAGCGTCACCTACGCGCCGGTCGTTTTGAATTCGGCGCACCTGAACTATACAAAAACCTAAACTACGACTACACTCCATGGGTGAGTATAGCGGTAAGTCGGGTATCGAAAATCCACAGAGACGAGTTGTTAGAATTTAATTGGTTTAATAATTCTAAATAAAAGTGTAAAAGGTAATTTGTTAACTAAAAAGAAATAAAAGATAAACTAGGAATGAGTGTATTTAAACTAAAATTAACAAAGCGAATAAAAACTATAGGATGAGACTAATATTCCTCAATTCGAGTTAACACGTATAAATGGTTACATGGGACTGCGAATTATTAGGATTGCATCTCGTTTCGTCAATTAATTAAATTAAGAGTTGTCACACCCCTAAATTCGCATAAAAGACTAATAAGATTTTGGCGTCAACAAATATCCCGAAAATTACGCACGCAAGGTCGTAAACACGACGCATACACGATATACACCGTTAAATTTCCTAGGCGTAAAAACTATGACAACGCACTCGAAATAAATACGTAAATCTCCATCACCAAAGCGAAGCAACAAATCAACCCTACGTGAGTTCCATTAATCGCACCCTAATTTAAATTAACCCCTACACATATTAAATGACATAAATAAATTAACTAATTAATTAAAGAACACCACTAATTAATTTAACAACTAAAATTATCTAGGCATGAAAATTAATTAAGCATGAAAAATAAAGCAAATACAACTTAAGGGAGACAATGAATAGTAGCACTTACATTAATGGTGGAAAATGAGGAGAGGGGTTATCTCCAACAAAAAATCCCCAAATATACCAAACCCTAAGTTCTAAGAGAGAAGAGAACTAAAAATCTAATTTATTACATGATATTTTCTAAAAAGGAGATATGTCTTCTATTTATATTAAGTTGCAAAAAGAAATAAAAGAAAATGAAAAAGAAATAAAAAATGGGGATAAGTTACATTTTAAAAGATAAAAGAAAAAGGAAAAAGAAAATAAAAAATAGAAAAGTGGCATCAGATATTTCGGTCAAAAACATATCACCGGTCGACCTGGTGTGGTGACCGGTCGACCGCGGAACAGGGGAGATCAACACCACAAAGGCAAAATCCAAAGTACCGGTTGACCGCCGGAGCGTGGCCGGTCGACCGCGCCTGTAATTCCAAGCCCAATTCGTAGCAACACAAATGAAAACACCAACATCGCACAAACCCACATCCATGGATGAACAACTCGTGAGCTGCCATGAGAGAACAATCCAAGACCCAAATTGATGTGTTAACCGATGCCACCATGGCTGAATTAGTCGAGACCCAAGAGTTGCACCATTTTTGGCCAAAAACCTCCATCAAAAAACAATACCCACATCCATGTCAAAAAAAATCCATAGATGGCCAAAGCCATGAAACCCAAGCTCCAAAAAAAACCAAAGAGAGCCATTTGCGTGTGTGGTCCCAAATCAAGCTCCAATTTCGAACGAAAGGCTCGAATTTCGGTCGAACCCAAAATCCGAGCAAAACCCGAGCCTAAGGCCAAATCGCCATCTTCATTTGCTGAAAAAACGTTTTGGGGACATAGATGGAATTAATGGATTTGTTATTAAAGAAGAAAAGGGACATGGAAGGAATTATTTAAATTGTTAATGAATCCTTATAAATCTTTCCGATTAAAGCTCCGTGTTTCCTTCGTTCGGACTCCGATTTGAGCACCGTTCGCTGTCACGCGAAGCCTGACCCAAGGGCTACAACTTCCGTGAAAACTTCGGTCAAAAATCCTAAAGTGTAAAATTACGAAAATGCCCTCGAACGTGCGAATCACGACGAAACTTAGTCGGAACGTGCCCAAACTTCATACTAAGCACTTTAATACCTATAATAGCTCAATTATACCTCAAATAATATTTTAGCATATAAAACGGAGGTTGTCTGATTAACGAGCATAATTATAGACATTAAAGTAGCCGATGGGGCTAAAATGCATAAGTTTCGAGGGTATTTAAATGCATAATTTGATACGAATCACACCCCCTAACTTACACATTGCTAGTCCCTAGTAATGAAATTCAACGCAAGAAGAACTATGAGAAAATCACAACATGTATATATGCATCGAAATATAAATACCACTTTCATAGGGAACACGATTGCATTTAGCATATGCAATAAGCCGTTAAACCCCTAGGTTATCCTAGTGGACGAGTGTTGTCTCGTGAGGGTTTTCAGGGATGATACCCACAAACATCATATGGTTTCCTCAAAATATTCCCAAACCAACATGCGACAAGCCCAATAAAAGCGAAAAAGATTTCATATGCATTATTATCAAAGTGAATGAATTCACACAAAAGTCCGAATCATTAACATTATAGAATGCACCTCATAGAATTGAAACCTTAAAATGTGGGAGGGGAGAGAGTACATGAAAAGTGTGATTTGGCAAAAACTTATATAAACCGGATAAACATTAAAGCAAGCATACATTCAATCCTTAAGGGCATTACACTCATCAAGCGAATTCACTCGAAACAGGGAGGTAACACACGGAACATGCGGGCATAAAGAGTAAATGGAAATGGAAACTAGGCCGCACACATGTCACAAATGAAGAACGCTATATAAAAACTGAAAAATGTAATCTCAATGATAGGATACCACGCATTAAAGGAGGCGAAATGCATTTTCACAGATTATCAAAACTATTTAAACCTTTGAATTACATCTACTTAAGATCACATAGGACTTTAATAGGGATATAATGTAGGTATGGCTAGGGTATGAAATGAAAGGAATGTATATACGGATTCAAAGTGTTCGGGGATGAAAACTCGGGATATTGGGAAAATGCGGGCAATATCAAAATTGGAAAACAAGTTCCAAAAAGGCATTGAATATAACAATCGGGAGAGTAAACAAAGCTTATTCGAACACTATATACACAATATACAACTTTCTCTTTCTTTTCTTTTCTTCTTTTTCTCATTTTTCTCTTTTGTTTTCTTTTGCTTTTCACTTTCAGTTTTTCACTACTTGTTTTCTTTACTTATCAAACTCTCATATGCCTAAATTGCAACCGACATCATAACTACATCATTCAATCCCAAGTAACAATCCAAACAAAGGTATGGAGAGTGTATATATGGGCTAAAACTCCAATTTATAGTTGGTGATGGGAATGGGGTTATGAAACGAAAGGCTATATTTAGGCTCAAGTGGGTTGACTAGGGAACATATAAAAGGTGAGGTCAAGGTCATATGGGTAATATACAAAGATGGCCTATGATCATTTCAAAAAGTTTACGCAATTCTCAAGTCAAAACAATATATGAAAATCATGCTCAAGTAATACATTTCATTTATGAACTCAATTAATGAACGGTCAATGAAAGAATAAAGAGATTACCAACGACTGTAACGTTTTAAAAGAGGAAAGAATAGTGTATACACTCACAAATGAAGATAAGTCTCTAATCTCACTCGGTGTAAGTATATACAATACAACAAAAGATTACCGAGTTATAAAAATCTTAAACCAAATCAATAAGGCAAGAAAGTTCATGTGCTCATGGGATTAAAGTTTAATTCATGAAGTTATTCATAATATCAATAATTGAGACTAAAGTCTAATAACTTCTAAAATCGAGAACATGCATCATTGGGTTGTCAATTGGATTGGGCAATTATTGAAATTTATCATCGGAAACAAAGGTAAAACGCCCAAAAAAGGAGAAAAAATTAAGAAAATCTTTTTGAAATTTTTGAATTTTTCTAAGAAAAGCGTACTAAGTAACTAACATGTGAGCGAAACATGGACTAAATAATGAAATGGATAGACTATCCCACACCCCCTAACTTAAAACTTGACATTGTCCTCAATGTAAATTAAGAACCAAGTCAAAGAGAGGAAAGGAGCGATATTACCCAAAATTGGAGCGATCCCCATAAGAACAAGTCCAAAGAATCTACAAAACAAGTTAGTACCGAGCATAGCAAAAACAAATAACAAAGAATTAACTAATTACACTAGACTAAATTAAAAGGAAAGAAAAAAAATAAAAAGAAAGAAAGCTAACTATATACAACCTACTATTTAGGCTTCACACTAACTGTACACTAGAAGTCTAAATAGCTGAGGGTCCACCATAAAAACGATTTGACTTTGGAAGATAACCGGTGTACCCTCACATACATGCATGCCTCCCGGAAAATAGGAATTCCGTTCAAACAACGGAAGGCATGTGGGTGGTGGAAAAGGTGGACCATCCCCAATTAAAAATTTGGGAGGGAGGGTGGGGGATTTGGATAGGACGGGTGACAAATACACAAGGGGACCAAAAAAAACTAAATTTCCTCCTAAAGATTTAGCAAGCGGAATGGGAGGTGGCGCACATGAGGGCAAAGATGCCTTCATGGAAAGCAACTCGAGCAAGTACTCCTCGTCGGTGAAAGGATTGAACGTTTTAAAGTTCGGTACCAATTCATCGGGTACTTGTGACGGTGTGATAACGGAGAATGAAAATGGGGAGGAAAGAAATTCAAACCCAAGAGATGAGTTATCATTACTCAAAGTTGGAATTTCAAAGGAGATAGGATCATTTTCAATGAAACTTTCTTCTTTGGGATCCAAAGAAGAAATCATCTCATTGCAAATGGATACTACATCCGTTTCATCCTCGCTTTCATTATCAATTAAAAGGTGGGCCAAGTGACGAATGGTTTGTTCCAATTTAGGCACAAATTCCTCAATTGGTTCAAAACATTCCTCGACTTCAAAAGTCTCGGAAGATAAATCGTTGTCGGATTCGAATAATAAATCCAAGTCTTGCTCCCAACAACGATTTTCTTCCCGATAACGTTCTTCATACCTCTCATTTTCAAGCATGAGCAAACCCTCGCCGAAAGTCATTGGCCGAGTTACGGATGCTTGAAAATGAGGAGTTTGAAAATCATTAGCGGCACTAAAGTTAAACTCATTATTATAGGAATGTTGAAAACTATTGCAATTCGTTTCAGAATTCCTATTATAAGGAGGTAAAGGCCCAAAATCATTATCATCATCATCATCATCATCAAAATAAACGCACTCCAAAGTTTGACTTTTGTAATACTCGCCCAAAGTGATTTTTGAATTTGCAATTTTTTGGGACTCTAAGTATTGACCAAAAGTCATAGGTTTACGAGAATTTTGAGAATTATCATAATGATTACCGAAAGGATTGGAATAAGACATGCTTACCCCAAAGATTGCTCGAAGTGACGAAATCCGCAAAGTGATGCGCGCGCGAAAATTTCAAGCGGTTCTTGGCGCTCAAATGTAGAAGTCCTACAAAAATGTTAGCAAATAATACAAATAGAAAGAAAATACTATGAAATATTAAATCAAATAAAGTCTAAAACAAACTAGTCCCCGGCAACGGCGCCATTTTGATAGACAGGGTTTTGCCGCGGCGCGAGCGCCACCTACGCGCCGGTCGTTTTGAATTCGGCTCACCTGAACTATACAAAACCCTAAACTACGACTACACTCCATGGGTGAGTATAGCAGTAAGTCGGGTATCGAAAATCCACAGAGACGAGTTGTTAGAATTTAATTGGTTTAATAATTCTAAATAAAAGTGTAAAAGGTAATTTGTTAACTAAAAACAAATAAAAGATAAACTAGGAATGAGTGTATTTAAACTAAAATTAACAAAGCGAATAAAAACTATAGGATGCGACTAATATTCCTCAATTCGAGTTAACACGTATAAATGGTTACATGGGACTGCGAATTATTAGGATTGCATCTCGTTTCGTCAATTAATTAAATTAAGAGTTGTCACACCCCTAAATTCGCATAAAAGACTAATAAGATTTTGGCGTCAACAAATATCCCGAAAATTACGCACGCAAGGTCGTAAACACGACGCATACACGATATACACCGTTAAATTTCCTAGGCGTAAAAACTATGACAACGCACTCGAAATAAATACGTAAATCTCCATCACCAAAGCGAAGCAACAAATCAACCCTACGTGAGTTCCATTAATCGCACCCTAATTTAAATTAACCCCTACACATATTAAATGACATAAATAAATTAACTAATTAATTAAAGAACACCACTAATTAATTTAGCAACTAAAATTATCTAGGCATGAAAATTAATTAAGCATGAAAAATAAAGCAAATACAACTTAAGGGAGATAATGAATAGTAGCACTTACATTAATGGTGGAAAATGAGGAGAGGGGTTATCTCCAACAAAAAATCCCCAAATATACCAAACCCTAAGTTCTAAGAGAGAAGAGAACTAAAAATCTAATTTATTACATGATATTTTCTAAAAAGGAGATATGTCTTCTATTTATACTAAGTTGCAAAAAGAAATAAAAGAAAAGGAAAAAGAAATAGAAAATGGGGATAAGTTACATTTTAAAAGATAAAAGAAAAAGGAAAAAGAAAATAAAAAATAGAAAAGTGGCATCAGATATTTCGGTAAAAAACATATCACCGGTCGACCGGGTGTGGTGACCGGTCGACCGCGGAACAGGGGAGATCAACACCACAAAGGCAAAATCCAAATTACCGGTTGACCGCCGGAGCGTGGCCGGTCGACCGCGCCTGCAATTCCAAGCCCAATTCGTAGCAGCACAAATGAAAACACCAACATCGCACAAACCCACATCCATGGATGAACAACTCGTGAGCTGCCATGAGAGAACAATCCAAGACCCAAATTGATGTGTTAACCGATGCCACCATGGCTGAATTAGTCGAGACCCAAGAGTTGCACCATTTTTGGCCAAAAACCTCCATCAAAAAACAATACCCACATCCATGTCCAAAAAACTCCATAGATGGCCAAATCCATGAAACCCAAGCTCCAAAAAAAACCAAAGAGAGCCATTTGCATGTGTGGTTCCAAATCAAGCTCCAATTTCGAACGAAAGGCTCGAATTTCGGTCGAACCCAAAACCCGAACAAAACCCGAGCCTAGGGCCAAATCGCCATCTTCATTTGCTGAAAAAACGTTTTGGGGACATAGATGGAATTAATGGATTTGTTATTAAAGAAGAAAAGGGACATGGAAGGAATTATTTAAATTGTTAATGAATCCTTATAAATCTTTCCGATTAAAGCTCCGTGTTTCCTTCGTTCGGACTCCGATTCGGGCACCGTTTGCGGTCACGCGAAGCTTGGCCCAAGGGCTACAACTTCCGTGAAGACTTCGGGCAAAAATCCTAAAGTGTAAAATTACGAAAATGCCCCCGAACGTGCGAATCGCGATGAAACTTAGTCGGAACGTGCCCAAACTTCATACTAAGCACTTTAATACCTATAATAGCTCAATTATACCTCAAATAATATTTTAGCATATAAAACGGAGGTTGTCTGATTAACGAGCATAATTATAGACATTAAAGTACCCGATGGGGCTAAAATGCATAAGTTTCGAGGGTATTTAAATGCATAATTTGATACGAATCAACTACAACAATGGAAATAAAGGAAATACAACAACTATATTAGAGAAACAATGAATAATACACAAAGAAACTTACATATAAATGGAAAATGGAGAGTAGGGCAAAGCTCTCTCTACGAACCCTAAAATCTAAGACAAAAATGTAGATATTGAAAATAGAAACCAAAATTGGTTTATATAGTAAGCTGGAAAAGAAATAAAGGTAAAAGAAAAGAAAAGAATCGAAGCAACAAATATCTGGTGATCGCGGTCGACCGGTCGCAGAGGCGCGGTCGACCTCGCTTTTACGTTAAAGGCCACTGTCTCCTTTCCACGACAAAAATGGAAACCACGGTCGACCGGCATTGGAAGCGCGGTCGACCGGTACTCTATTTTCTGGCCTTGTTTGGTCCAACATGAGGGGAAAAAGTCCATTACGGAAATGGCCCTAACTTCTTCGTCTGAACTCAAAATGACGTGCCATTCATGGCCAGGTGATGCTAACTCAGTGAACTACGTATAAGTGAAAATTACTTGAGCCGAAGATAAAGTGTGAATTGACTAAAATTCCCTTGAAGTAGCGTTCGGTGATGAAACTTCTCCAAAATGCAACAGATCCTCAGTTTTAGCATTCCAATACCTACAAAAGCACAATTAACCCCTGCAAAGCATGTATATATCCAAATACAAGGTTTTATGGTTAATGAGTATAAATATAGGCATTAAGGATCGTAAAAGTGCTAGAATGCATAAAGATATAGGGCGAAAACATGCAATATTCGATACGAATCACCACCCTAAGGCTATCATCGGAGGTTGCGCGATGTGGGTGAGTCCCCTAGCTAGCGAATGCAGGGTGAGTATAGTCCGAGGTCATAGCATTCGAGTCCAGGAGTGACACGCTTTAGGTATGATTCGATCTCACTACCGTGGGAAACTATGGCCACTTCTAGTACGTTTGTGAATTGTTGTTTTTCTGACTTGGGTGACGAGTCGTGTCAGGGTTTTCGAGTGGATGAGAATACACGGTAATGATAGCACTTAGAGATTTATCGATGAGTGCCTACTCGGGAGGATGACTATGGATCCACGAGATGTGCGTGAATGTCGTAATATGATCATACATATATATGGTGTAGATTTATATACGGGTATTATATATATATACATCGTGTGAAATGTATAAATAATATAACTTGTGAAATAGTTATATGGTATCAAGTTGGATATAGATGTAAATAAGTTAGAGTGAACTATAACTTATAACTCGTATACATGATGTGAATGGTATAAACGATATAACCCGTGAGAATGTTATCTGGCATAAAATAGGAAATGATTTGAATAAGCAAATGTGATTGATAAACCATATAATGTATACGATATTCATTCGAGTTGGGATAGTGAGATATATGAGATAATACTAGTTACGGAGGGTTAACTAGATGGGTCGTTTATAGTTTCGGTAGGCGTGCACATAGTTGAGGGGTGAGGTAAACTCAAGAGAGTGTGCGACACTAATTTAAATATAGAGAGCATTTACATATTTACTTCTTGCATTTAAATTCACTTGCTAAATATTTTCAAATGTTTTGGGTTCTAACCCTTGCTATAAAATATTTTCAAAACCTTTTAGGTATCCTACCACAGGGATTCCAGGCTTGATATTCATTCAAGGGACTCGCAGCTGCAACATGTGTGGATGTTGTAGGATTTGGATAGACGCATCTGTTTTTCTGTTCTTAGTGTAGGGATCTCTATCAGACTATCCTGCGCATGTTCGCTCAGTGTTTATTTCGTTACCTTTCAGATTGTATGAGGTTTAATACTCTTGCTAGCTTGGTTTGGTTTTGGGGGTAGCCGATGGTTTATTCGGCAAGACTTTCTTTACTCTTTATGTTGATTGGATTTTTATTAGACTTGTGGTATGATGAATTTCACTTGTTACGTTGGTTATTTGGATTCGTATTATGTTGTTGGTTTGGGATTAAATAAAAAGATAAAATTTGGCACCATGTCTTTTGAATACTAGGTGGTTAGTAAGTTTTAAAAAAAAATTGATAGTGATGCTAAGAATGAACCAGATGAGATTCCTGTTTAATTTGATATAGGATTGATCACCCGGTATTTTATTAGGCGGGGTGTCACATATGTGTCTTACGGCTAATTTCATTAATGATGAATGGAAGTTACAAAAGAAAATTCTTAACTTTTGTCAAGTTCGAAGTCACAAAGGGGAGATGTTAGGGAAGGTTATTGAGTCATTGTTGGTTGAATGGGGGATAAGGAGCATATTCACGGTAACCATTGCCAATACGAGTTCTGATAATGGTAGCATTAAATATTTGCAAAGAAATACCAAAAGATGGAAAGGTACCATTTTAGAACATGAATATTTGCATATGCGGTGTTGTGCTCATATCTTAAATTTAATTGTTGGTGATGGGTTAAAAGAAGTGGATGAATTGGTTGTTAAGGTTCGCAATGCGGTGAGGTACGTGAGGTCATCTCCATCTAGATTGTTGATGTTTAAGATGTGTGTAGAGAAGGGAAAAATTGAGAGCAAAGGTTTGTTGTGCCTAGATGTTCAAACGAGGTGGAACTCCACTTACTTAATGTTGGATGTTGCCGAAAAGTCTGAAAAATCTTTTGATAGGTTGGGGGAGGATGATAAAAATTATTTTTCTTACTTTGAAGGGGATATGGGGGGATCTAGATAATGATGATGATGATGGAAGAGGGAGGGGAAAATGTGGGAGGAAGATTGCAGGACCTCCGGATTGTTGTGATTGGGAGAACGTGAGGGCGTTTGTAAAAATTTTTAAAAATATTTTACAACGCAACATTGAGATTTTCGGGTTCTTTGTTTGTTACTTCTAATTCGTTTTTAATGAGCTTATAGCAATTAAAAATACTTTAAATCAATTAGAAAGATGCGGTGATTACTACATAGCTTCAATGGCGGATAACATAGTTAAGTAATTGGAGAAATATTTAAATATTGAAAAGATTAATTTGTTGTTGTTTGTTGCGGTCACTCTTGACCCTCGATACAAATTGGGGTATGTTTCATTTTGGTTTGAGAGTATGTATGAAAGTAATGTGGCAAAAGAAATGACAAGGAGGGTGAAAAATGTACCTGTCGGTTTGTACGAGTGGTATGTTGATAATAATTCGCAAAATGCACAATCTCAAAATGTTAATTTATGGGAGGTTATTAACTTAGTGGCAGATGGGAATGGAGTGGATGACATCGATGGGATACGTTTTTAGCTACGCAATTTAAAAAGCATATGGAGGCGGAAAATGGTGGTCTAGGTGGTAATAAGTCAGAGGTTGAGAAGTATTTGGTGGAGGGTAATGAACATACCACTAATACTAATTTTAATGTCCTAGGGTGGTGGAAAAATAATTTGTTTAGATATCGATTGTTGTCTCATGTAGCACGGGATGTATTGGCAATTCCTGTGTCTACCGTGGCTTCGGAGTCCACACTTAGCACGGGAGGGCGTATACTTGACCCGTTTCATAGCTCTCTCTCTCCGAACACGGTGGAAGCTATTGTTTGCACTCAAAATTGGCGTAAATATTCATTAACTCCGATTAGCCTTCGATATGCCATGGATGAGGTGGAACAACTTGAAAAATTAGATAAAGGTAATTGTCTTTTTAAATAATTAATTATCAATTTATTTTTTAATCGAATTTTATTATAACTAATTTTATTACTCTTTATTTTCAAAATTGTTGGGAGCCTCATCAACAATTGTGGATTGAAATCAATCATGTAGGTATGAATTTTTTTAGGAATGTATTGACCATTTTTAAGGTTGCTTTTGTTATTTAGCATGTGGATTGACATTTAGCATGTTGATTATTTGCAGGAATTTAAGGTTGTCTGTTTGGATGCATTTTGGGGACTGTTTTGAAGCGTTTTTAAGCAGTTTTTACCCTTTTTTTGTGCTATTTTGAAGGCTATCATGGGGGTTATTTTTAAGCCTGTTTTAAGGCTCTTTGGGGATTGTTTTATATGTTATTTATGTGCTGTTTTGGACAGATTTAAATGTTGTTTTGGACAAATTTAAATGTTGTTTTTCTGTCATTTTTGTACTAAATTTTGGCAAATTTATGTGTTGTCACTACACCAAATCTGCCCATTTGTCAAAGTCATTGACCTTGACAAATCCACCTTGTCAAGGTCAATGACCGTGACATTTCGAGGCGAGACAACTTTTTTTGTCACGGTCGTGTCAAGGTCAATGACCGTGACACATTTGTCACGGTTTATAACCGTGACAAAGCCGTGACCCTTTGTAAAAGAATGGTCACGGTCATTGACTGTGACACGTCCGTGACAAAATTGTCACGGACGTGTCACGGTCAATGACCGTGATAATTCTGGGCCGAATTAAAAAAAAATTGCTGGGCAGTATGGCCACTACCACTGCCCAGCAGTATATTTGTACCTGTTATAGCAACGTTCTACCTGTTTCAAACATCATATATCCGAACAAACTAAAGATAATGCAAATATATATTCAAATAAGAAACTATTTAAAAAGAAACAACATCACCATCATTTTATCTCAAATCTACAAACTATTTGCATGGAAAAGAGATTTTGTTCCGCGACGCTCGGGAACACCTCCTTATCCTTCCCTTCTCGTCCGAATAGCCACATAAGTATAGAGCATATGTGGCCTACCCTTAGGGCCACTCCCTGTCCCCTGAATTGAAATAAAGTAAAATTAGTATCCGCCCCTCAAATATAGATAAATATAAATCGTAATTGAAATCGAAATCGAAATTGACATATAAATATAAATACATTATCTGTAGTGTCACTCAAACATCTAACTTGAGCTCATATGGCACCTCCTTCCAACTAATGTACCTCGGGCAATCGTGTCAATTATAATTCTCTTCATATATAAACACTAAGAAATACCATAATCCTGTGGAGGTATGCGTTGCAAATTCCTTCCAACCGTTGTGTAGCCAAAAATCAGCAGTTGAAGTTGTCAACTCCACCTTTGAATGGTCTCCCATGTTTTGCTAGAAGTTCCAAGTGGTGGGGTATGGAAAGTGGAATTGACAACTTCAACCGGTGATGTTTGGCTACATAACAGTTGGGAGGAATTTGCAGAGCATCGCTCCATAGGATTACGGCATTTCTTAGTGTTCGGATAGACGAAGAGATTCAGTCTCCTCTCCACAAATAGGACACCCCAAATAACTATGTACTAATCACCTATTAAAGGTAAGAAGCGTATATTCATGGATTAGTATAAACAAAACTTAGATGTAGTTGGAATATTTATGTATTAATCTCCTCTCCACACACGCACACTACACAAGAGTGAAAATGATAAAGTGCAAATCAAGTAAAAGCATTAAAAATGGATGTTTCAGTACAAATTGAAATATTTATTACAAATTGAAAAATTGTTTCAAATTCGGGTTATCATAAAAAATGGATTGATATTCGGTAGGAGCAGCCAAGTCATCCACACTACTATTTAGACGCCTTGGCGCGTGTTGGAAAATTGACCACGGCTCGTTGTAGATATACTCCGAGTAAAACACTTGCTTAACCTTTTGAAATGCACAAACAAACGGCTCATCGCTCACGTGGTCGTTGCTCTTCAACTTGGACAAGTCAACCATGATCAAATTGGTGACAGGATCAACTTTAAAAGCATTTTTATCCTCAACTCTTACCCATTCACAGTAAAATACAACCTCTTTGAAGCTTATATAATCCAATTCAAATATATTTTGGATTATACCATAGTAAGTCATTTCAGCGTCAACGAGGTTTTTATCTTTTACGCTCGCTCAAAAGAAAGTAAGAGCCTTGTATGAAATTCCCAAGGTCTGTACTTTTGTACTTTTCTCGTACACTTTAGCGCCGAAAATGTAACCGTTCAATCGATACTTTTTGTACTCTTGTGCCACGAACAAGGGTCCAGTGGCTAGACGAGCAAGCCTTGATGTCGCATCACCCATCTTTAGAAGCTGAGAATATAGATAAATTAATTATATTAGTGGTAAAATTTGAGTGTAATGTAACGTTACATAACGACTGTTTTCATTATAATTACCTCTTGTGTCAACCATAGCCTAAATTCGCTGTCTGATTGTACCATTATTTTTCGTCTTTTATTGTTCTCACAAGCTTCATATTTACTGCATATTACAAAATTAATCATGTATAAAATAATCTCAAATAATGTTAAACATTATAATATTCGAAACTTACTTTTTCCATTCTTCGACATCTTCATGTGTGTCAAATAGATAACGAGCTACTTGTTCATGTTGCAAACTCATTAATTTCACTCGTTTTCCCATCACATTACCACCATCATCGAGGAATTCATCAGTGTCATCAACGCTGGTCGAGTCAGGCATATATTCCCGAGTATATATTGATGACTCCACGGTGATGTATTCCTCTGCAATTGATCCTGCAATATATCGCGTATTCTTGACGTAATCTTTAAAAACTTTCATCAATCTTTCAAACGGATACATCCACCGATATCTAACTGGACCACAAATAAGTGCCTCGTCGCATAGGTGTACCAACAAGTGAACACTTATGTCAAAGAATGCTGGGGGAAAGTACTTCTCTAATACACAAATCGCTTCGTTCACAGCCAATTTTGCGGCCACTATGTGTTCTCGATTCACTACTTTCTCACACAAGAGGGAGAAGGTAATACTAATTTGCATAATAGCCCTACGCAAATCCTTGTGCTCGGAGAAATAGTGCTTAAACAATAGAGGAACCAATTGCATGATCACATGCCAATCGTGGGACTTACACTTATGTAAATCATAAGTAACATAATTCACAATCTTTTGCAAGTTGGATCAAAAAGTAGATGGGCCCTTCAAATTATATATTGTGTCTAGAAGCACCTTCCTTTCCTCACTCGTCAAAGTAAACGCACCAGGGGGAATTATTGTCCTTCCCCTACTATCTTCTTTCAACCATAGTTGTGGTTTAAGTTTCAACGTTTTAAGGTCTTTTCGTGCATTTTCTCCATCCTTCGAATGACTCCCCCCAAGGCAAGTACCCACAATATGTTCAGCGAAGTTCTTCTCTTCATGCATCACATCCAATACATGGCGCACCGGGTTTTTCTTCCAATAAGGCAAGTCAAATAAAATTGACCTCCGAGACCATGCCTTTCTTATCTCAGTTTCATTCCCAGTTGGGGTCTTCTCATGCTTGACATTCTTAAATTTGGGATTTTTACCTAACATATTTGGGCCACATTCAGAAGATTTACTTTTAATTTCTGAACCCGAAAGTTGTCTCGGCGGTAGCCTATGTTCAACTCCGCCCAATAAAAAATTGGAACCTTTCTCAAATCTGAAATTATGAGCTGGGGGTAAAAACCTCATGTGGCAATGGTATACATTTTTTAAGCTAGAGGATAGACGAAGAGATTCAGTCTCCTCTCCACAAATAGGACACCCCAAATAACCATGTACTACAAATCCGGATAATGTCCCATAAGCTGGAAAATCATGAATTGCCCACATCAACATAGCTTTCAGCGTAAACTCTTCTTTTCTAAAAGAGTCAAATGATTGTACACCCTCTTCCCATAACTCATTTAATTCTTCTACCAAAGGAGCCAGATAGATATCAATGTCTTCACTTGGTGCCTTTGGCCCAGGTATCAATAAAGCCATCATCGAAAATTCAGGTCTCATACACTGTGAAGGAGGGAGGTTGAGTGGGGCTAGGATCACTGGCCATACACTCTGATTGGTGCTTAGATTTCCAAATGGATTGAAACCATCTGTTGATATAGCCAAACGAATGTTGCGTTGTTCTCGAGCAAAATCGGGATACTCATAATTCATCCTCCGCTAGGCAGTAGCTACAATAGGATGACACATGATATTACCCCCTACTTCTGCCCTAGCATGCCAAGTCATTACCTCTGCAATCCATGGTACTGTGAAAAATCGCTTTAATCTAGGCCCAACGGAAAAATATTTCAATACTTTTTGAGGCACTTTTGAGCTTGTGCCTTCCTTACTAGTAGATTGGACATATCTAGGTTCATCGCATACCGGACAACGATCGAGATTTTCATACTCCTTTTGGTATAGTATACAGTCATACACACAAGCATGAATCGATTTATACTTCATTCCCAAACCTTTCAAATTGTTCTTCATAACAGGATAGCTATTTGGAAGTGTATTCACCTTGGGTAATAAGCCCTTCACCCATTTCAGAATTCCCGTCACGCTATTGCCAGACAAACCGTACCGCGTCTTCAAACTGTGTAAACCAACCATGGCATGTAAAGTTGTTTGATCTTTCTCACATCCGGACTATAACAGTTGGGTCGCCTTAAATTTTAAACTTTGGTAGTCATCGTCAAGTTTTATCGTGTTATCTTCACGAGCACTTGAATCTTCTACATCATCAGTAACCTCATTCTCCTCAGCTTCATAAACTCCGTACGCATCATCAACTAAATCCTCTAACATATTATGATCTATGTCGTCCCCTTCTTCATCTATTATACTTGTTGAAGGTTGTTGTGAAGGTTGGTCGGGGACAAAAGGAGCTTTCAATTCACCGTGAAAACTCCAAAATCGATAACTATCTTGCATACCCGATCTTAACAAATGTAGTTCAACTGTTTTCCACTCAAACACCTTACCATTATTACACCTAGCACACGGACACGGAAACTCTTCATCATTACGACATCTCTTTGCATATTTCACAAATTCGTTTGCACCTCTGCGAAACACATCCCCCATTCTATTAGTCTCACCCATCCACTCTTTGTATTTAGGATATCCCATCACAGCTACCACAACTAAACACCTATTAAAGGTAAACAAAACTTAGATTTATAGTATGTTTTATTTAATTATCCCATCATTTAATTATCCTATTAAAGGGTAAGTGGTCCTATCCCATTCAAGAATGCATTTTTCTCTAATATACTTAACAGCTCATGCACATTGTTACGATTTGAAAAAAATTCGCCAGCATATACCCTTAGTTGTCCAAGTACACGACGTAGATTGGCAGGTGTGAGTGTTATTTCAATTGGTCAATTAAAATAACAGTCACACTTGTCAATCTGGTATGTACCCAGAGAACATTAAGATACGACTGCAGAACTTCCTCCAAAAGTAACAACTTTAAGCCAATAAGAATATTATACAAAAATTATACAGTCTCAAACTGTCCAAACGGGACAATTCGAGAGATCTCATTACAGGGGTAATGACTCTCGAACGGGTCTAAGGGCTATTGAATGCGTACGCATAAGCACTAGAATGCTAGTATCTATGCGCACTATGTTTCAAATAAATTCATTGCTGTAAAATAAATGTTATTAGTACAGATAAAAAAAATGTTAATAGTACACATTTTAACTTAAAATATTATGGCAAGTTGAATGATGGTGTGCTAACCCTCAAAAAAGTTTGATTATATAATACATGTGTGCAACATATATATATATATATATATATATATATATATATATATATATGAGGTGTTTTAAGCAATTTTAATTTTACTTTTTATGTTTTATGAATTTATATACCACGGGTAAATTATTTCAATAACTTATTATTTTGTTGTAAATTTATTATAAATCTTTACTCTAATTAAATCTAGAGGTGGTAATTTAAGTGTGTTATACAAGAACTTATACAAAACCATATATAATTATACAAATCTTTACTCTAATTAAATTCAATTCATCATACATTACTGAAATCGAGATAAAACCCTAAGCCAAAATTAGTCAACACCCACCCCCTGCCCCCCTCCACCACCCCCTCCCCCACCACACACCACCACCACACACACACACATCCCACCCAACCCCACCCCACCCCCTGCCCCCCTCCACCACCCCCTCCCCCCCTCCACCACTACCTCCCCCACCACACACCACCACACACACACCGCACCCCACCACACCCCCTGGCCCCCTCCACCACCGCCCTGCCCCCACACTGCCCCACCCCACCCCTACCCCCCTCCACCACCCCCTCCCCCACCCTGCCCCACCCCGCACCTCCCTGCCCCCACACTGCCCCACCCCGCCCTGCCCCCCTCCACCACCCCCTCCCCCACCCTGCCCCACCCCGCCCCACCTTGACCCACCCCCCACACACGCATACACATACACACAAAAATATACACACAAATATATATATATATATAAATGGAAGAGAGAGAGAGAGAGAGAGAGAGAGAGAAATTAGACGTGAAAGTAGAGAGAGAGAGAGAGAGGGAGGGAACGGTGGGAGGGAAAAAAGAAGGGGGAAAGGGTTTTTGCTGGAAAAGTTGTCACGGTTGTGTCTTGTCACGGCCAATGACCGTGACAAGCCCGTGACAATTAAATTTGTCACGGACTTGTCACGGTCAATGACCGTTCACTTCCTAGCTAAACCTCACCGGAGACGCTAGTAGTGAACCATGCCTCACCGCTCGCGTGGAGTTATTTCACCATTGAAGGAGGTCTTAAAAGGTACTAAGCTCATTTTCTTCATCAGCTCTTCAGTTTTAACACATGGCACTGGAGTTGCCACCACCACCTCCACTATCTGGTGTTGGAGGACCTAGTTCCATCCAGGCGCCACCCCAGTCCGAAATGGCTGAGGTGGTGGCTGCCTTGAAGTCCTTGGCTGCAACGCAGCAAGTGTTGAAGGAGCCATTTGCATAGCTCAGTCAAAATATAATGAGGCCACCTAGGGTCTCACCATAGGTGATTACTCCGATAGCTGCTCAACCCCATCCTGAAGCCAGGGGACCAACCCAAGCACCGGGAAAAGACCAACCTACTCCTCAATGGAGGAGAGACGTTGCTGACCCTAGGCATTTACGTCTGGGGAGGTTAGGACACCCTTAAACTGAGGATATGTGTGATGATATGAAGGTAGAAGATGCTCCAGAGGGCTGCTGGGAGCCATATGAGGTTTTGAACAATGTTGTACATCCTATCAACCAAAGTCGAGGTTGTGGGGACAGAAGAGATGGTGGTGCCCAACAAAGAGGATCAACTTTTGATCGCTTGAGCAGAGGGTTGGACTTTGAAAGGCTCGGCCCAGTTAATGACTTAAGGCAGCGGTTATCTAGGCAAAGAAGTGTAGCAGTCTCATAAAGGGAAGATGGGTAACATCGGCCTCACCATGGCCGACCCCAGTAAGGCCGAGACAGGGATCAAGAGGAGGTCAATAGCTGACGTCGTACAGTGGATGGGGAACCCTATGTCCACCCCTTAGAGGTGGATGGGGACAACCTTGGGCAGGCCAACGTTACAAATACATGGAATGACTCCATTCAACATCTTGAAGAGAAGATAGGGGACCTCATCAAAAGTCTAAACCCACTACAAAGTGGTTTCTCAGAGGGTTCCACATTCGTGGCCAGGATAGTGAGCTTTCCAACCCCTGCCAAGTTCAAGCCACCTACGGTGTCTCCCAAGTATGATGGTAGTACCAACCTTGTGCATCATATTGAGATGTATCGGTCTATAACGGACATTTATTTAATCCCATATGAGATGAAGTGTCGGTCCTTCTCTGGTACTTTAACGGGAGCTGCGCACACGTGGTTTACCTTTTTTTCTGAAGAATTCAATTGAGAACTTTAAGGGCTTGGCTGAACGATTCATCCATAATTTTTATTTTAGGGTAAGACCTCAAAAGAAGACCACCCATCTGTTGTATGTCAAAAAAGGCAAGAACGAGAGCCTAAGAGACTACATTGCCAGATTGAACAAAAAAAAAATTAGAGGTTCAAGATTACGAAGAGAATATAGCCATGACAACCCTCATTGGGGGTATCTAGAAGGGGAAGTTGCTATGAAAGCTTAAGAAAGACCCTCCCAAGTCCATAGCAGAGCTATTGGAAACTGTAGGAAAGGTCATGAATGTGAAAGAGGTTATGGCCGCAAAGTATGAGGACGAGAACGAAAGTGGCAGTGGGAAGTTCCAAAGAAAGCAGGATGGAAAAAAGAGACCTGCAAATCACAAGTTTGCACATTATACTCCTCTAACTGTGAGCTGTGAACACATCCTCAACGAGATCAAGAATGACCGGTCATTGATATGGACGGAGAAGATGAAGGTTCCACCGCATAATAGGAACAAAAACCTATGGTGTGAGTTTCATCAAGACCATGACCATGTGACCGAAAAGTGCTTCGCTTTAAAGGATGAAATTGAGAAGATGTTGAAGTCTAAAAAATTGAGTAAGTATGTCGATGGTAAGGCCCCTAATATGGAAAAAAATAACCCTAAAAAGAAGAGAAATGACAGGTGTCGAGATGAAACCCCAGCGAGGAGAGATGAGGACTGAGATGGTGATGATGAGGACGATCCAGACCTCCCACCGAAGGAAAACAATTCCCCTGTGAAGAGGGTTGCAATGATATCCTTCGATGTTAACACCATATATGGAGGACTAACAGGGCGTGTCTCTGAAGTAGAAGACCGTAAAGCTCATGTGGCAGAGGCCAAGTCAGTGAGCAAAGTAGAGGTTGTTAATCTGGCATCTTTAAAGGCTAACCAGAAGATAAAGAAGGTGGATATGGATACTCTTATAGGTGGGTTCTCCCGACTTGATTTTAACGGTATCTTAGCTCCACACGATGACCCGTTGGTAATCACTACAAGGGTGCATGGGTGTGAGGTTCATAGAATCCTCGTCGACGGTGGAAGCTCTGCAAATGTTATGTTTTGGCCTTGCTTCAAGTACCTAGGCCTCAACAAAGAAAGTATTGTACCCTATCACCATCCGTTGATTGGTTTCAACAGAGAGAAGGTCCATCCCTTAGGTATGTATGAGATGGATGTACGAATGGGTGACGAGTGGCCTAAGAGGTTCACCAGGAGGATCAATTTTTTTATGATGGATGAAAATATCTTTTTGGCCTATGACCTCATCATAGGAAGAGTAGACATCAAGGAATTTGAGGCTTTGCCATCAACGGTCCACCAAATGCTAAAATTTCTGACCCCCTACGATGTAGGGGAAGTGCAAGGTGACCAGACTACGTCACGAAAATGTTACTTCAACTCAGCGGAAGAGACAGAGGCATACAAGAGGGAAACAACCACATGTAATATTGATACACTTGATCCTAGGGATGAAATAAAATTAAATAAAGGAGAGGCCGCAGAAGAGGTAGAATCCATCTTCCTTAATGAGGATAAACCCAAAAAAAACATCCAAATTGACAAGGCCTTAAAATCGGAGATCAAAGAAGAGCTGATAAGATTTTTTAAGAAGAGGCAGACTGTCTTCGCTTGGAGCCACGCAGACATGCCTGGCATCGACCCAGAGGTTATGTGCCACAAACTCAATGCGGCAGAAGATGCTAAGCCAATCAAACAAAGACGAAGAGTTTACTCCAAGGAAAAGTATGATTTCATAAGCGAAGAAGTCAGAAAGTTGGAAGAGGCAGAATTCATCAAAGAAGTCATATACCTAGATTAGTTATCAAACGCCATCATTATGCCTAAAGCCAATGGAAAATGGAGGATGTGCGTAGACTTCACCGACTTTAACAAGTCTTGCCTGAAAAATAGTTATCCCTTACCTCGGATTGATCAGATGGTAGATGACACGGCGGGGCATGAACTTATGAGCTTCATGGACGCATATTTAGGCTACAATCAGATCTTCATGGATGCTGAAGACTCAGATAAGACCGCATTCATTACAAACAAGGGGACATATTGCTATAAGGTAATGACCTTCAGCTTGAAAAATGTTGGGCCACGTATCAATGTCTTGTAAATAAGATGTTTGAAGATCAAATTGGTAAGACCATGTAGGTATATATAGATAATAAGTTGACAAAGAGCTTGAAGGCCTGCACTCATGTAACCCACCTAGAGAGAACTTTCAACACCATGGACTTATACAAGATGAAACTAAATCCTTCCAAGTGTGTCTTCGGAGTAGGATCCGAAAAGTTCCTTGGATTCATCCTCAACCAGAGGGGGATAGAGGCCAACCCCAAAAATATCAAGGCTTTGCTTGAAATTAAGACATTAATAAGTATAAAAGACGTTCAGAGGATCACGAGAAGAGTTATAACACTCAATAGGTTTATTTCCAGAGCCACGGCTATGTGTCTTCCATTTATCAAGATGCTTAGAAAGGCCTTCGAGTGGGATGAAGAGTGTGATAAGGACTTTAAGTATCTCAAGTCCTACCTTGGGTCCCCTCTACTCTTATCTCGACCCATTCTGGGGGAGAAGTTGTATGTTTATGTAGCAGTCTCGGAGTCAGCTATAAGTGCAGCCATAGTACGAGAAGACGCTGGGGTATAAAGGCCTGTATATTTCAATAGTAAGGACCTTTAAGGGTCCGAAAAGAACTATCCTCCGATGGAAAAGTTATCCTCGCTTTAATAAATGCTTCCAGGAAGATGAAACCCTATTTCCAAGCCCACTCCATGGTCATCCTCACTGACTCCGCACTAAGGCAAGTCCTCCACGAGACTGAGATGTCAGGTAACTTAATGACCTGGGCCATCGAGTTGGGAAAGTATGACCTTATTTATCAACCCATGGTGGCCATTAAAGGGCAGGCACTCGCAGACTTTGTTACTGAGTTCACATGGGAAGAGGCTGAAGTTGAGAATAATCCAGAGATTACAAAGGAATCAAGTAATAACGTCTTCTAAGAATTGAAAGAGGTTGTGCTTGAGAGAGCCAGAAAAGGAGTAGCTGAGAATGAGGAAGATAAATACCTTTTCAAATAAGGAACCCTGTCAGAGGGGAACTTCTCTTCAAATGAAGATGTTTCGAACCTATTCGTTGACGGGTCTTCTTACGAAAGTGGAAGCGGTGCAGGGCTGATACTGTCAGCTCCAGATGGTACCGACGTTGAATATGCGCTAAGGTTCAACTTTAAATCATTGAAAAATGAGTTAAAATATGAGTCCTTGATAGCAGGCCTCTCCTTGGCAAAAGCCATTAGAGTTGGTCGACTCCTATTTCACAGTGACTCGAGGTTGGTTCTCAACCAAGTACTTGAAGTATATGAGGCCAAGGATGAAAGGATGGCCAAATACCTGAAGAGGGTAAGAATGATGCTAGAATACTTCGATGAGGTGAAGATAAAGAGGGTACCTCAACAAAAAAATGGTTGTGCAGATGCACTAGCAAGGTTGGCTTCAGCAATAAGGACAGGTATCATAAGGACAGTACCAGCCGAGATCCTGCTTAAACCAACTATTGAGGAAGAAGAGGTTGCCAACTCTTACCTCAAATTGAACCTAGGAGACTCATGGATGGACCCCCTTATCAAATATATCAGAGAGGGAGAGCTTCCAGAATCGAAGATAGAAAGGAGGAAATTGAGGTACAGAGCTGCTAAGTTCTCAATAATAGGAGATGTCCTGTATAAAAAGGATTTCTAAGAGCTTTCATCAGATGTTTCCATCCCACAGAAATCGTAGACATCCTGCAGGACGTACACGAGGGTTCTTGCTCCAGTTACATAGGAGGAAGACCTTTAGCCAAGAGAATAATTACGCAAGGATACTCGTGGCCGACTTTGGCCAAAGACGCTGCTGCCTACGTGAAGAGGTGTGATAAGTGCCAGAGATTATCCACTGTCCCTCATCAACCTCATTAACGTATGACGTCAATCAGTTCCCCTTGGCCATTTTTAGTATAGGGGATTGACTTGGTGGGACCATTGTTAAGACTTACGAACAATTATCGATTTCTGATAGTTGTAATTGATTAATTCTCCAAGTGGGTAGAGGCTGAGTCGATGATTATGATTACAGAGTAGAAGACCTTCCAGTTCATCTAGAAGAGCATCATATGCCGAAATGGTCTTCCAAACACCCTCATCTCAGATAATGGAACCCAATTCAAGAATTCTTCCTTAAAAAATATTTTGACAGAGTGGGGATAAGGCAGTTGTTCTCCTCTCCTGGCCGACCTCAAATAAATGGGCAGACTGAGGTCACAAACTGAACGATCCTCGATGGGATTATGAGTTGGAAAAAGCCAAGGGGAGATGGACAGAAGAGGTTTATCCGGTGTTATGGGACTACAGAACAACGATAATGACACCAATGGAGGAGACCCCATTTATGTTAATGCATGGCTCATAAGACGTCATACCTACAGAAGTAGGACTCCTCACTCACAGAGTTCAGACCTATAGCCCCGAAAAGAATGGGGAAGATAGAAGGCTTAACCTAGATTTGATTCAGGAGAGAAGGGAAGACGCTAAGATCGGACAGGTAGCCTACCAGCAGAGAACAACAAAGTTCTATAATCAGAGGATGAAATCAAGACCTATAGTTATAGGAGACCTGGTGTTGAAGAAGACATTGCAAAAGGCAAACAAACTCCAGCCTAACTAGTATGGTCCTTATAGAGTAGTTGATGAGGTTGTACTCGGTACTTACTGGCTAGAAAATCACGAGGGAGAACTGTTCTCCAACCCATGGAATGCTGATCACCTGAAGAAGTATTACATATGATGTTGCAATTGTTTCTATGTAAATGTATCATTTTACGAAGAGAATATTAATGAGAAGAGCAGTTCATGTGGTAATACTTTATTTCATCATGCTTTAGTGGTAAAATTATGAGGTGAAACGTCATTATATGGTGACCTCAGACCTTAAACATCATTAATTTGGTAAAATTTATAAGGGGAACATCTTAGTTAGATGACCTCGGACCTTAAAACATCATAATTTGGTGACAGGGTCTGAGGTGAAACATCTTAGTTAGATGACCTCAGACCTTAAACATCATTAATTTGGTGAAATATTTGAGGGTCACATCTTAGTTTGGTGACCTCAGACCTTAAAACATCATAATTTGGTGACAGGGTCTGAGGTGAAACATCTTATTTAGATGACCTCAGACCTCAAACATCATTAATTTGGTGAAATTTATAAGGGTAACATCTTAGTTTAGTGACCTCGAACCTTAAAACATCATGATTTGGTGACAAGGTCTGAGGTGAAACATCTTAGTTAGATGACCTCAGACCTTAAACATCATTAATTTGGTGAAATTTATGTGGGTAACGTCTTAGTTTGGTCACCTCAGACCTTAAACATCATAATTTGGTGATAGGGTCTGAGGTGTAACATCTTAGTTAGATGACCTCAGACCTTAAACATCATTAATTTGGTGAAATTTATGAGGGTAACATCTTAGTTTGCTGACCTCAAACCTTAAACACATGTTAGTTTAGTGAAATTTATGAGGGTAACATCTTAGTTTGGTGACCTCAGACCTTAAAACATCATAATTTGGTGACAGGGTCTGAGGTGAAACATCTTAGTTAGATGACCTCAGACCTTAAACATCATTAATTTGGTGAAATTTATGAGGGTAACATCTTAGTTAGATGACCTCATACCTTAAACATCATTAATTTGGTGAAAATTTATGAGGGTAACATCTTAGTTAGGTGACTTGAGACCTTAAACATCATTAATTTGGTGAAAGTTTATGAGGGGAACATCTTAGTTTGGTGACCTCGAACCTTAAAACATCATGATTTGGTGAAAATTTATGAGGGTAACATCTTAGTTAGATGACCTCACACCTTAAACATCACTTGATGGGAAGTATGATTTGCAAGACAACATTCAAGAAAGCATTCTTCGAAATAAGAAAAATCCTCTAAAGCGGATGATATAACATGAAGAAGTCAGAATTACAAGTTAACATGCCTTAGAGTATGTTATCGGAGGTTACAAAAAATTACAAATAAGAAACAAAAATTACAAGTGTAAAACTTCACAAATCATGGTCTAGGTGTCTGCAGCCACAGGGTTGGTAACCTCGGCCCCATCAGCGTGGCCTACGTTGGTAACCTCAGCCCCATCATCTTGAGGGTTGACATTCTCTGTCTTTGTAACTTCCAGTGGTGCGGTCTCTGCAGGAGATACACTTTCTCCTTCCTCCTCGACCTCTTGTAAGGCCAGAGAAAACTGAGGGTTACCATAGCCGAGACCAATGAAGTTTGAGGCTTTCAAGCTCCCCGATTCTTTTTCCTTAATGGCCGCCCATTTACTAGTGGATTTAACACCTCTTTCAAGGTATTCAAAGTCGAAGCTTATAAATTAGACAGAGACCTTGTAGTCGGCCAAAATATTCTCAGAAGCATCCTCAAGGGCATCTTTCACAGCATCATCAACCTTTTGTTGAAGAACGTCATCATTAGCCTTCAGGGCAGAGGTGTGGTCCTTCTAGAGCTTAGATATATCCCTATCCCTCTGCTTTACATTTTTCTCGGCTCCCTCTAAGGCGACCTTCAGATGTTCAACCTCAGCATTTAGAATACCTCCACCTTTTGGTCCTCTTTTCCCTTTTTAATAAGGGACAGCTTCCTCAGGGTTCGGTAAATGAACTTGTATATGGAAAGGATACCCTGCAATACAAAGTCAAATATATGAATTCAAACTTTAATCAAATAAAAGCCGAGGTTAGACTTGGAATAAAAAAGAAAAATCTTTTACCT
>CASBWL010000481.1:0-103000 GCA_949130495.1 Sambucus nigra
CTGACAAAAAGAAAGTTTTTAACAAAATATAAAAAACTTTTTTAACCAAAAAAATAGTTTTAATAAAAAAAGATAGTTTAAAAAAACATTTTTTAATAAAAATATTTTTAACAAAATAAAAATAGTTTTTAATGAAAAAACAGTTTATAACAAAATAAAAATAGTTTATAAGGAAAAAAAAGTTTATAAAAAGAATTTTTTTAAAGAATAAACAGTTTTTAACAAAATAAAAACCGTTTTAACGGGAAAAAATAACTTTAACAAAAAAAACTTTTTTTTAACCAAAACAAGGAGCCCCCCGATAAATTACTACTTAACTTTGTTGGTTATCGAGATCCGTATGCCCAAAGAACATTTCCAGGATGCTAAAAAATCCTACCCCAAAAGTACTACATCAAATTCCCAACTCCCACAAAAAATTAGTTTTAACAAAAAAAACAGTTCTTAACAAAATAAAAAGTGTTTTTCAAAAAAATATTTTTTGACAAAACAAAAACAGTTTTAACGAAAAAAATAGCTTCAACAAAAAAAAGGAGGTTTAAAAAGGATGATAAAGTTTGTGGGAAAATTTTATTTTACTATATACCAAAGCAAATTTTGCCAACAGAGTGTTGAAGATACACGTTATAGAGTGCTTTTGAAATTGAGAGTCGGAGATGCACACTATATTGTGACAATTATTTTAGTAATTCTTAAAAAATAGATGCAAAAAATAAACCTCATTTGTCAGTCTTTAATGGTGACGAGGAATTGACAACCATTATGTAAAAAAAAACTTGATTCTTTTGCAAACAAGAAGTTCAATATTAAACATGATGTTAGTGTTTGGGTGCTGAGGCAAAGATGTGGAAGTGACATTGATTTGACATATGGATATGGTTGGTATACAATTAGAGTAAGATTAATGATACTCTTACCGATTCAAGTACCGGTTTAGTACCAAATGCGCTTTATATGACTTGTACACTGGTGGAGCCCACAACATAAAACAATCAAATCACACCATTGTACAAGTAAATAAAGAAGTACCAATACTAGCCCGGTACTTTCACCCGGTGTGCCTATCATTTTTCTTAGAGTAATGCTATACTACCCGGGAGTTAACCCCAGTGTGCCTACTGCTATTCCGCTTTTTATCCCCCGCTCCTTTGTTCCCCTTTAAACCACCAAAATTTGCTTTCCCTCTCGATCTTTTACTATTTGGCCTCCCGAATGCATTTCCATCTTCAAATACCAGGCCCATATGATCATCTTTCTCACCCCATCAAACCCATTTTGCTGCCTCTAATTCCTCCACTTGTTCATAGACTCTATCTCATCCTTTTTCTACTTAACCCTCTCATTGAGATTTTAGGCATGTACCTCTTTACCTTTATTTCTCTCATCAGCCTCATCAATCCAAAAGCATCTCTGCTAATAGTTGTCCTTCACTTTCTCCATGTGGCCATCAGTTTTCACCATTTCAACGTAATAATCAGAAGGCCTCAAAAAGGGAAGCCACATTGATACAAAATTTATTCATGGTTTACAAATAATGTTTTAGACATAAGAGATACTTGCAATTAATGAGACTGGGATGGGGAAATAGATTTCCCTAAAATGAGAATTTATTTAGATAGAAATAGATCAAATGGGTGTGATTTGGGAGGGGGAATTCATCTCGCTATATTGTGTATAGTGAGGGAGAAATCCTTTGGAAATAAATGAAGGGATCCATTCTTATAAGTGAAAACTTGGGTCGGTGAAGTGAGGGGAAATGCACAGGATCTTTAAAGATATAAAGAGGGAGAAACGAAGAGTCAAATCTTACATAGAAAGGGTTACATCTTATTAAAAGAAGGGAAATTGAAAGGTTGTATGAATAGAACGGAGAGCAAATAAGCAAATTTGGTTTGGTTTTAATATATTCAATGCTTATAGCCACGTGGCAACCCTCTCACAGGAGACATCAAAATTATATTTAGATATTGATTTATCATAGAGTATTTTATTCTTATAACCCTAAATAATATCGGTGTTGTCTCGATAATTTTTTTTAATTAAATATAGTTCGTGAAAATTATCAATGTTTATTGTAATTTGGGATGGAAGGTATATGTCCTTCTATAATATGTCCTATTTTTCATAGATTATTTTACTCTTGTAACCCTAAATAATATCGGTGCTGTCCTGATTATTTTTTAATTAAATATAGTTCATGAAAATTATTAATTTTTGTTGTCAAATATCATTACAGATTTAGAAAGATGTCTAATGGAAAAGAAAAGTACCATAAAAACGTTAAGAGTGTTATTGCATTGAAATTTAAACTCAAAATAAAAATAAATCTTTTTGAATTATACCCACAGTTTAATGTACAATTTTAACTCAAGTACTGCGACTATTAAGGGTCGAGTTGAAGCTATACATGTCTAGGTATTGAAACTGTTTGATTTTCTCTTCCTTTTTCATATTGAAAAATATTGAACCATTTTCTAGTTTACACCAATCCATGCCTTTCAGTAGATTGCAGACGAACGTCATCCAAATTGAATCATCTTCATTGATTGTAATTTTAAAAAAAGTTGATGGTCAAGTTTTTCAAGAGTTTAATATCTTCCTAATGTCATTAGGAGTCTTGAATTACTTAGAGAAAGGGACCGTTGGTCTTTGTGGCCGATGATAAAGGAGAAGTTGATGGAAATTTCAATTATAATTGTACTTACGATGGGATAAGGGAACAAATTACCTATTTGTGCTAAAATACATCAATTGATTGTGCCTATATATCCAAAAATAATTTGTGTATATCAGATCGGCAAAAAGATTTTTCTTCACCGACTTAGACCACATTCATACCTATATATAATAGATATTGCTTATACGAGATGACTTAAAAAAAAGGTTGTAACCGAGAGAGATGGAGCAGGCAACAACTTAACTGAGTGTCCCCAGTGAGGAGAGTTGTTGAGAGGATTTATATTGGTGTTGCCTATTTAACACATATAAGGTAAAAAAAAAAATTACACAATATATTCTTCAAATATCTGAAAGTAATTTTTCTTTTTCTTTATGTCTATTTTTAGTTCTCTTGGATGTGCCCTAAATATTATTGAAAGTTTGTTAATTTCTTATTTTACATAAGATTATATATTTTTATTTCAAAGAATTTTGCTAAATAGAGTATTTGAATATGTTTGGAGGTGGAGGAATGGATTTAAATGTAACATGCAGGAACTCTCTTAAGCCATGCTACCTTATGGGCCCATGGAGTGTGATGAGTTTATCACTATAGTAGTCAGGGACGAAACCAGGATTTTATTTTTAGGGGGCTAAGAAATTAAGAGGAAAAATCCCCAACAATATATTTTATTCATCAACTAAAGGTAAAAGTTGCATAATATCAAAACATATATGAAAACATTGTTAGTTTCCCTCATGTTACCGATTAATTTTTATGATACAAATTATTTTAGTTAGTATTAGGCTTGTACAAATTGTCATTTAACTTTAGAATAATTCTAGGGCGATTCATGATACCGGTTATTTTTTTTGACACGCTAACATTGACACAATTAAATCTTTTGGTGTATAACTTCAACCAATAAAATTTTGACATGTCAACAAGTGTCAAAAAATTAGTAAAGAAATGAAGATAAACTTAAACGACAACAATTGAGATTTTGGAGTTATAGTGAATGCTAGGTGATTATACTTTTATTATTTATTGTTGGCAATATATACCTATTGAATATAAATTGAAAGGAAAGAGGAGAAAAACTTGAGTTGATGACTCTGATAACAAAAGATAAGTGATAGAATAGAGAACAACAAGAAAGAAAAGAGACCCCTACTTTTGTTCGTTACAAGAAGACATAATAATTGATAAGAAAATGTTAACATATGACATAATTTGAAAGCTCCACGTGAGTATTTGTCTCATATTAATTGTATGTCAGAACTCCATTCCTATTATTTTAAGCTTTTAAGCATGTGCTCTTAGGGGACATGTTATCAACACCCAAATTGATATAGTATAAAAGTACACATTTGAATTTTTTCTTTCTTGGAGGGTGTGGGGTGGGGATGGTTCCCTTTGGCTATGCCATAGTTTCATCTCTAACTGTAGTGGTTGGTGGGATAGTGGGTGGAAGTAAAAAATCATGTGGCTATTTCTTAATTTTAATTATTTATTATATTCAAAGCCATAATTTGTTGTAATATTTATGGGAAATTAGACGCTTTGAATATGTACCTAGAGTTTTAGTTTAAATTGAAGTGAAGTAGCGACATAGTTACAAATAATTAGACAAATTAACTAAAGCATTGTGTGGAAACTTTAAGGAGGACGAACTTGTATATGACCCTCAATCCGAAATATCATCGATGATCTTATTATTGAGAATATTCTAAAATTAATATTACGTTACTATCTGACGTAAATGTATAATAAAAATTACTTATGTGAAGAACATTGGCATGATTAATAAATTCAAGTAAAATATAATATATTCACGTAATATAACTCGGTTAGCTAAAATATTAATAAATCTATGTATATATATAAAATTAAAGTTTAAATCTTTCGTGATGTGCCACGTGTCAACGATATTTAATTAATGGGGCTCGAAATGAGAAGACAAAAATTTATTTTCTCCTAGAGTCGAAGAATCATTGAATAATGAAAAGACTCTTTTGATTAAACTTCTTCAATCCGGCCTTTAATAAACTTTCTCTACATTTGTCTAATCTCTTGATCTCCCATTCATAATTTTTCCCTTTTCTAACCTCGGGTACTATCTCTGTTCATCTTACACCCTTAGCCTTTCAAATACATCGACTCTTCTCTTTCCCATAACCTTATAAATAGGTCACTACATCATTCCTCTTTACTGCATTGATCTCCATCTTCCCCTTATACCTGTCTTCATTTCTTTCTAATTCCATAGACTTCTACATATATTTTTATCCTAAAGAAAATCATAAAACCACATATGTTGTTACATAAAGAACCCTTACAACCACCCTTTCATGCCAGATGACCCATTTTTGCTTAGGTGATATTTGGTTTACACATTTCTGTGCTATACATGCTCACTATAATCTCAATAACTCTAATTTTTTTTTATCTATTTATGATAATTAAGAAGTAATACAACTAAGATGTTAGTGTTATTGCAGTCTTCTTCATAAAAGCCTATATGCCAATTCGTCAAAACTATGGGAGTATAAGTTTTATTTCAACATAATTTATCGGGCTAATATTTCTATATGGTCTCGGTGGATATCTACGATGCACAATTGTAATTCAATATACCACATATGTGGGCTCGATGGATATCTTTGAATTTTATGATTTAGAAAACAATATTTACTTATTGTTTTGTACTCTACAACAATATTTGATAGTTTGTTTAAGTTAACAAAGATTAAAAATCCACGTATATGTATAATATATATTAGATTAAGGTTCTAAAATAAGGTTTTAGGTTCCCGGGTAATTTTTTATAAATAAAAATACATGTTAGAGTAGATTTTTTCTTGCATTGTATTCAAACATTCATTGGATATTCCAAAAACATTAGTCAAAAATAAGTTTTTTCTTTTATTACTTTAAAAAATTAATATAAAACATGTTATTTTTAATCTGCTTTAAAATTGACATATGTTTGATCAATTTTTTCAAATAGTAATATACTTATTTTTGATTGATTAGTTTTCTGTAATATTCCATGTTTAGATATCTTATATTTGAAGGGGACTATATAATATATAATTTAATTTAATTCACTTGCACTTTCCATCGTATATTTATTTTAATGATATGTCTTTCCAACTTTTCACAAGTGAGGGGTTGATTTTGATTTGAACTTACGTTCTTTTATAGATGGTTTGACCTATCTATTTCACTTTTAAAATTTGAATGCCAAATCTTGGTATTTTTCACGCATTTAAAAATACCTAATTAACAATTTTTATGTCATAATTTAGTTCTATAAATGATTTATAGTTTTAATTATTATATTAAACTCATTCTATGATTGAAAATAATTATTTTCTTTGTTTAGTGATCATAAAGAGGAATGAAAATTGAGTTATAATGTATTCTCAAAATTAAAAATATCGGTTGCATTTATTGAATCTCATTCATATGACTTTTGATATTAATCTAAAATTCAATCTCCTTTCAATCGTAGAATATAGTGTGTGAAAAATAAATTCGGCCACGCATCGCGTGGTGTGCATGCTAGTGAAAATTACATTAAAAAATCATTAATAATCATAAGAGTTCGAAAAACAACTATGCATTGGGTGTAGGGCTGTGTGTTTTTTTCCGAACATTCCGATTTTTTCAAAATTCAATCTGATATTTTTTGATTTTGGAACGTATATAGGGTTTTTCGATTTTTGATTTTTTCGAAAAAAATCGGATCAAAAATAGAAAATAATTCTGAATTTCTGATTTTTCAATTTTTCCGATATGATTGTTCCGAAACTATGCCGATCCGATTTTTCGAATCATTTTCGATTTTTTTGGATTTTTTAAACATTCTCATGTGTCCTACGTCGGTTAGGAGAGGAAGAGAGACAAAAAAAAGTCCTCTATAAAAGGAGATTATCCATCTATCCTCTCCACAAATGAAAAAAATGATTAAATCCTTATGTATTTACATGTTGGGTTAAACTTTTTTCTTGATTTCTTTAAAATGAGAATTTCGAGTAATCGAAAAATCTTTTATTTATTTTTTTGAAATTTTGGAATTTCATAAATTTCTAGATTTTTAGTATATTTTTTATTTTTTAATTTTTTCCGATTTTCCAATTTTTCCGAATTCGGATTTTTTTTTTAATATTCCAAAAAAATTGGATTGAAAATTGGATAATTATTTTATTTTCGAAAAAATTAGAATTTTTTTCGAATGATCATTTTTCAATCCGATTCGGCGGAAACACAGCCCTAATTGGGTGAATGTAGAAAAACATCTATGCATTGGGTGAATGTAGAAGGGCATATATACGTAGGATTTCATTCACCTAAAAGAGCAGTATATGGTGCACAACTTGAAATAGCCCTCAACAAAAATCCACATACACGTATATATAGGATCCAGGAGAGCTAGGGGTACATATGGAAAGAAGATAGTGTAGCACAAAAAGAGAAGTTTAAATGAAAGGCTTTGGGGTTACATCGCTTCACAATATGTTATAAACGTTTCAATTTTAAGACAACACGTACGGAGCACTATAAACGACTAACTACAAGATATTAAGTTGATACATGGTTAAAGAATAATCGTGGAGAAAACCGTAACCCGACTAAAAAATGTTGGATTAAAAGGCACGATAAAATTTTGGCTTTTTTTTACACCCCGATATTAATATAATGATCAAACGGGCCTTTTATTACAGGATTTAGACAGTAAAATTTTAATGTTTAGAACTAGCTGAAATTTAAAGTTTTTTTTTATTAAGAGATTTAGAGTTAAGTATGAGATTTTTTTGTTAGTGAAAAGGAGGTTTCGAACCCCACCATTAACGTCTTGTAAAGTATGTAAACCACAATTGTAACGAAGTTTATTATGTGTGCATCACATGGGAACATTTATCATTTCATGTTATAATTTGTAAAATCCTTATTTTATTTTGAATATTTTACTTTCAATATAATTTTTTTGTGAGTTTTAATAAATGCACCTCTATTTTTCCTTCCCGACAATACTTTTACATTAATAGCACGCAAACCGGGTGATGCGGGCCGTTTTTAACAAAATTGTTAAAATATACACTAAGATATCAAATAGTGTTTTCGAAATCATAAAAAAATTATTACGTGTAGAAATTTGTTAAACATAACCCTAAATGATAAAATAAAATTGTAATTTGCTTCAAATCCAAAAAACTAATAAAAAAATAATCATGTTATAGTTTTCTTCAATGACAATGATATCCCTAAAACCTTTTTCTTACCCACTAATGTATAAAAATTAAATTTACAATAAATAAAAACATAAAATCAGTAATTGGAACAAATTAAAAATTAAATAACTAAATTAACCATTTCTATGGATTTGACGACCAACATCTCGAACAATTAGAAAAACAAAGTCACACGGTGCAAGATGTAGAAGGGTAATAGGGTATGATAGTGCAAATTTGAGCGTTAACTGTCATAGCAGTCTCCAAATATAACATAACTTATATTTTTTTATACACTTTGAACATACCCATTAAGAGGCTCTAACAACAAATGATATTTTATGGTGAATTGTGAATTACATAGATGAGAGGAATGTGATGAATCTCATTTATTTTTTAGATAAATAAAAGCAGCAGTTTAGTATTCATGCCTAAATTAAATGGGTTTGATGGTTGAATATCAAAAAAGTTGAAAGCAATTGTTAGAAAGTGGCATAAAATTAGATTTGTCCTAAAGGAATTAGAACAATTTCAATGGACAAAGAAAGGCTTACAATCATTAATGAAAATAGAAGTTGAAAAATTATATAAAAAGGATTTGAAATCTCCAACCGCGCATAAAGAGAGTACATTGGAGAAGACGTGCGACTGGAAGAGCTCATATATTAGTGGTTTTTTATAGGATTCATTTTTTCTTCATATGTTTTGCTAGCTTGGGAAGATAGTTTTATTGGAAAGAGAGATGAGAGGGACAGGTCATTTGAAGAGTTATGAATTCGTAGATGTATATTAGAGTGTGAAATTTTTTGAATTAAAGTATTCTAAATTTGTAATTATATGGAATACAAAAATATTTAAGGGATTAACTTAATTTGAGTCATTGAAATTTTACACATGTCCTCTTGTGGAAACGATGAATGTCGACACCTAATTTTGCTGTCAACTTTAGTTATATACTATAATTTAAAAAAAGTATTGTTATGATGTGAGAAAAGAAAGAAAAAATAAAAGTCCCTTTAACGCAACCCTTCTTTTTTAGCATACCTCAAATTAAATATGAAGAAAACTTTAAATAACTCAAAAAATTGAATACCTATTTGTCAAGCTCCATTTTCTATTTTACTAATAGTGACATGGAAAGGAGATTCCCCAAAAGGCGAGAAAAAAAAGTCATTGAAATAATCTTAGGAATAGTTAAGATCCTAAATACATCCCCACCCAAAAGGCAAGAAAAGGGCGCTGCCAATGGGACAGTTTTGGGGGTGAATTGGGTTTGGCCCCCAGTTCGATCCCAGATAGTGTCAAAATAATGCTTGGCTAGCGAAAGCCACGAATCGCGAATGGGGATTAGTCGAGATCCGCGTAAGCTGATCTGGACACCTCATGGTATGTAACAAAAAAAACATAAGACATTTTCCAGTAGGTCCTATCACAACAATTTTTCAGATTCCATTTGAAATGAATGTGGAAGATGAATGAATTAACATTAATTTGGGATTTGATACAATGAATGAATGTGAAAAATGAATGTGTTGTCATTAATTCATGACTGTTGGTGTTTCAGATTCCATTTGACAGGCTGAATGAATGTGGAAGATGAATGAATTAACATTAATTTGGGATTTGATACAATGAATGAATGTGCAAAATGAATGTGTTGTCATTAATTCTTGACTTTTGGTGTTTCAAATTCCATTTGAAATGAATGTGGAAGATGAATGAATTAACATTAATTTGGGATTTGATACAATGAATGAATGTGCAAAATGAATGTTTTGTCATTAATATTTGTGACAGTTGATTTCTAGGGTTGGATTGGAAGAACGAAAATCGTAGAAGAAAGTAAGGATAGATAATTGGGAATATTAGCAAGAGTATGGTAGGAAGTTTAAAATTAACGAGAGTAGTTTAGTCCTTTGATTTTTGAAAAGAAAGTTACCTCTTTTAAAGTAGTAGAGATATTTTCTTCTCTATATCAATAATTAGTTGTTAATTTTAATATAACAAATCTCTATATACTATAAAATGCAAAACAAGGCATTTATGAGCATTTAAGACTCCTCGTCATTGAGAGTGTCCACGTGGCACTCTATATTTTATATTTCTATAAAATACTATACAAGCAATTTAATAGATGCATTGAACTATTGAGTTTTCTCTCTCTCTCCTTCAATTTAATCCAACTACGAAACTAAGTCAAAAGCAACTAAAAAACAGTTTATATAATAACGTTGAAAAATACTGTTTTTTTAACGTTTTTAACATTTTATATGAAAACTGTTCATATAAAAAGTTGTTTTTAATAGTTGATAAAAACTTTTTTTTTAACATTTTTGATGTCTTTTTATAAAAAAAAATTGATTTTATAAAAAACAGTTAAAAAGAGTTTATTAGAAAACCTTTTGATGTTAATAACTGTTTAAAAAAAAAAGGGTTTTTGTATAAGCAATTTTTTAACGTATATAAAAAATAGTAAAAAAAATAGTGTTTTTTTAACATTTTTAAAAAACAGTGTTTTTAAAAAAAAGTATTTTTATATAAACTATAAGAGCTTTTCTCTCTCTTATCCTTACTTTCTCTCTTTTTTGGATTATTTTTTTAACACTTTTTTTAAACGTTAAAAAAAATTATTTTTTATAAACATCAAAAAACAATTTATATAAAATCAATGTTTTTTAAAAAAAATCAATTTATAATCGTTAAACGGTTTTTTTATAAACAATTTTTTCTACTTTTTTTATAAAATTATTTTTTTACGTAAAACATTCAAAAACAGTTGATATAAAAATGTTAAAAATACTATTTTTTATAAATGTTAAAAAACGGTTTATATAAACCACTATTTTTTAAGGAAAAAACACTGTTTTTAAAAAACGTTACAAAACACTGAATTTTTAACTCTTTTTTATAAACATTCAAAAACAGTTTTATATTCTCTTTAAAAAAATGTTGTTTTTATATAAACCATTTTTTAATATTTTTTTAAAAGAGTTATTTTTTTTTAAGAACAGTGTTTTTACATAATTTTTTTTAACGTTTACACAAAAAACTGTTAAAAAAACAGTGTTTTTAATGTTTTTATATTAAGTATTTTTTACGTTTTTAATTTATTCATATAAAGAATTGGTTTTATGAAAAAAGTTGAAAACAATTTACAAAAAAACTTTTGACATTCATAAACTGTTTTTTATAAGATTGTTTTTATATAAAGTTTTTTCAACGTTTATAAAAACAATTAAAAACAATATTTTTTAATGTTTGTAAAAAAAAGTGCTAAAAAAGTTTATAAAAAAAACTTTTGATTTTGTAAAACTTTTTGATTTAAAAAAAAAATACTTAATAAAAAAAGTGTATAAAACTTTTTCATTTTATAAAACTTTCTTATTTTATAAAAAAGTGTTAGTAAAAAAAGTTTTACTATTTCAAACAATAAGATATAATGTAAAATTTATTTTAATACACTAATAAATACTTATACTAATGGGTAAAATAGTCTTTGTGATTGGAAAATGAGTCAACTGACCATCAAACTAGCTAACTAACGTTTTTTGTCGATTTTGAATTCCAAACGAGTAGAATGTAAACAAATGGAATAAAACTCTAAATAACTATTGGACCCCAAATAGTAAAAAATCTTTACAAAATTGACAAGGAGCCATAGAATAGACTGTGATTTTGTTTAAGTAGAATGTGTTATGTGAAGATTGAAATAGTATTTTTCTTAAGATAATTTCGATTGAATCTTTATATAGAAATGTTAGTTTAATTAGTTAGAAGCATATGATGTGAATTTAGTTAGTTAGAAGCATATGGTGTATGTTGCTCTATTTTAAAGGAAGTGAGGTATACTTCCATGTTTAATAACATTGTTTTTTAAATAAAATATATAATATTCCTTTTTGGATTTTTCTCTTTTTATATTGTGATTGCACAATTATTTTTGTGCTTTGTTATAAGGTTTGATATTTTTATTTTGACTCATTTTCAGATTTTTTTATACAAATTATACCCTTTATGCTTTATTTTCTTAACACACAAGTTCTAATTGTTTGTCATTTCTGTCTATCATATCCATGATACTATTCATTATATTTTTAAAAAATTAGGGGTTAAAGTATAATTTATGTAAAGTTGATTAAGTGCCTAAGTAAAATATTTTGATATATATATATATATATATATATATATATATATATATATATATATATATGATAGTAATTATCGTGATTATATATGAGTGTCCATTTTCTCTCCATCGATTATTAATTAATACTTATATAATGTGTCAAATAGACATAAAAATATAATTATGTCTTAAATAAAAAAAGTATCTCGGTGTTTAGTGTATACTAATCATAGAACTACCATCTGTACTAAAAAATATAAATATATAGTTAATTTGTAATTTTAAAATAAAGGCATGTTCATATGTCCCAAATTTTTTATTCATTTTTTCATCTCATATTAACATTAGTTTAAATGTAATGATAATATTATTTATGTGGCATATATTTTACGAATAAAATTATACTACGCTCGCGCATCGCGCGAGGTTTAAAACTAGTATAGAATAAGTTTCGTCCTCTCTAAAAAAAAAAAAAAAAGGAGAAATGGATGGTGAGAGAGAAGTTAAAAGAGAATTTTGAACGAGACTAAATGCAAAAAAAATATATTTTGAGAAAGAAGGTGAAAAAACGGAGGGAATTAAGGATGAGTCCTTCCATTAACACAAGCACCATTTCAAAGGATGAGTCCTTCCATTAACACAAGCACCATTTCAAATTCTCCCTAGGAAACGGTTTAGTTTCTAACCCTATATAAGGTTGTAAGTTGTTGTGTTTTTGTGTAGAATAAAATCTCATTTCTTGTCAAGTAAGTTTAAACCAGCAACTCCATGCTCTGTTCTTGTTTTGTCTTAACCACTTGTTTTTTGTTTGTTTACATTTCCATGTCCCTGTTCTTAAGACAAATAGTTTGTATTTTAAATTTGAGAATGCCTGATTCTTGCTCATGCATACGTGCTTTTTTTTAATGATTTTATGTTTTTTTGTCAGCTGAATTTTGGTAGGGAAGACTGAATAGATAATGACGATATTAAATGATAAAAGTCCTCTTGAGAAGTCTCCCCCAAAACGATCTTTTGAACATGGCGAGGGCTCTGGTTCCAAACAGAATTTCAAGCGTCCAAAGGTCATCACTGTCAAGTGTGCGGGGAAACGATTTTCGATACCATTGGGGATTGATGAATTAGGGAAACTGGGGCCGAATGTTTTGGGTAGTGGTAAAAATTTCTTTCAACCTCGTCCACTTGCTAGAAAATATCCACCTCTAAAGTTGCAAAAGCAGGTTCCTGCCTCTAAACAATTAGAAAACTCGAGGTTTTCTAAATCCGAGGGTAAATCTAATGTGGAACAACGGAGGCTGTTGGTGGAGACCAAACAAAGGAATGACGATACCGTGTTAACGTCTCCTAACAAATTAGAATCAAACGGTCCGAAAACGCTTGAGTTTAAGGACCAGCTGGAACTTGTTTCTCGCAATAAGGTGACCGAGGCTTTGAATCTATTTGAAGAAATATATGGAAAAATGTACCAAAAACAAAAATTAAAGCCAACGGAACAAAGAAAGAGTTCTTTGAAAATTTCTCTCGAATCAGCAGCGCAGCTTAAGCAACGAAAAAAGTGTGTGAATGTAAACAAGAAAGTCTTAGGATCTGTCCCCGGAGTTAAAGTTGGCGACCAATTTCACTTTAGGGCTGAACTTCCTATTATTGGCCTGCATCACAAGTTCATTCATGGTATAGATTACTTTAAGGAAAATGGCATGATATTAGCCACTAGCATTGTTGATTCTGGTCGTTATACAAACAATATAGGATTCTCTGATGTATTAATATATTCGGGGCAAGGTGGAAATCCGGTGATTACTCGTAAGAAGCCCGAGGATCAAAAACTTGAAAAAGGTAACCTTGCTTTGAGGAATAGCATGATTTTAGGAACTCCGATAAGAGTTATCCTACGTCACGCATCTAGAACTATCATGAAAAGAATTGAAAAGAAGACATATATTTATCATGGGCTATTCACCGTGACCAAGTATTGGCGACAAAAAGGGAGTTCTGGAAAATTAGTATTCATGTTTCAATTGCATAGAATATCCGGGCAGCCTAAATGTTCTCCAAACATGGTGAGCTGGTCAAGAAAAGCTGCAGTGTGCCATAATGAGAGTGTGGTAGACGACATATCTCAAAGGAAAGGGAAGATGAACATTCGTGCAATGAATGACATGGATGAGATCCACAAGAGGAAAAGGGTCGTTCGTGAGAGGGATACTCACCAAATTTCCAATGTTACCATTGTACCGCAGCTAGCGACATCCTCCTTTGATAAAGGAAGGAGGGTGGAAGGGGTCGAAGGCTTCCTTGAGGTTCCCACTTTTGTATCCGACCCGCTAGCCCCTATTACTTACTTGAAGGATAAGGCGGAATGGTGCCACCCACAGTTGGCCAAAAACTATCTCAGGAGTCCTACTCACGATATCTCCAATCTATCGCTTCACAAGTCCACCCAGGTGTGATTTTATGTTTTGGAAAGCGTTTAAGTTTCTTGAATTTAAATAACTATTACTTACCCGTTTGTTTATCCTTTTCTTGCAGTCGACGGTTATTCAAGAGAGGGCCTCCGTGGTTGATAACAAGGCTAAGGCTTTCCAGCTCCTTGAACTCGATAAGGTGACGTTGCATGATCACAAGAAGATAGCTAAGGATGCTAAGAGGAAGTTGACAGAAGATAAGAAGAAGATTGAAGAAGATCTTGATGTTGCTAATCTAGTGCTCGACACAACTTATACTAATGCCGAAGTTGATGCTTTGAAGTTCTTACAAATGGAGAAAGATTCATCGGAGTCTATCGCAACATTTTTTTCTTAATAGGTCCTATTTGTACATATAGTGAATATTCACTGTATGTTTACAAGTAGGACCTATTGGAACAAAAATATTTTTTCATGGGAGTTGAGGGAGCAAAAAAAAGATGTTAGGACCTATTGAACTACATACTTAATAAACGGGACTAATGATAAAAACCCTTTTTAATTTTTTTATTATTTTCTCCATTATTGCTAATTCAATTTAGTTTGGGGATCGGATGAATATTACCATATTTGTGAGCTATTTTATTTACTTAAAGTTGTTTGTATGATTTTAGACATGGATATTGGGTATTGGTTTAACATTCTTTTTGACAAGGTAGTGTAACCCAAGGAAGTCTTAGTAAGGAGGATGGTGCCTGGAGGCTCTTGATGTTATCCCAAAATGAGTCATAATATACAATTTCTTGCACTCTTGCTTGTCTAATATATGAATATAATTATAGTTTTAATTTACTATTTTCTACTTAACACTTACTGAAAGTGAAATCCCTTTATCAATAGGTTATTTTATTATTATAAATGAAAAAGAAAATAGTTGGATTATTATGGTTGTGGGATTGGTAGCTTTGGAGCTCATTTGCTCTCGCTATAGTTAATGGTTGTGTGGTAGAGCATTTTAAAGTACATTTGTTTAGAAATTGTGTGGATTTAGGGATCAGCTTGCGTGTGTGCACGTGACAAAGTAGATTTGTTTAGGAACTAGGTGGATTTAGGGATTAGCCTGCGTTGTTTAGAAACTATGTGGATTTAGGGATTAGTGTGTGTGCGTGTGCGTGTGCATACATGCCTATTAATGATCATACTCATCTAGCTGCTTATCTTGTGGCCTTTTTATCAAGATTTTTGCTTCCTGAGAAACCCCATGATTGTCCTAATTAGATGATATTTTTGGTCTGGGTCAAAAAATTTCCTTAGCCGCTTTTATTTAGGGTAATTTGTATGCTTGGTTAGATCGATTGCATTTGAATTTGGAGTGTTCGTTTGGTAGATATAACATTGTCAACTTTACTCCTTATGCTATCTAATGGGCTTTTGTTGGAATGTTTTCCTTCATTGGGTCTGAAACCCCTATTTATGAAGTTCCCTCTGATGATGACTCGCTAGTTAGAATTTTGAGATAGTAATCGAAGGTGGATCACGGATTTCTTATTATTGTAGCTACGCAGATCGGTTAAGTGAAGCGATTTTGTGTGTGTCCTTATCATGTGGATGTAGGCATTTACAGGTCAATTTTTTTAATGAAGAGGCATGTGTTTGTGTTTCGGTGTTAAGTGACATAATGGATGATATTCGTGCGTCCAACGTTCATGTGTTATTGGTAATTCATCTTAGGTTTTTCTCTTTTTGATTGAGTGGGGTTATGGTGTGGTATTGTACCATCCCAAACGTGTTATGTTCCAATTTGGGTGTGACTAACTTATTCCTTGTCCGGTCAAAATGAATTGGAAATTAATGAAAAAGTTGTATGCTGAGGCATTCAGTACGCTTACTTGGCATGGGATTACTACCAAATGTTGTGCGTCTGGTCAAACGATTATTCCTTCTCGAGATGCTAATGGGTTTTCCACTCCTCTGCAATTGTTATTGGGTGCATCAGGTAAATTCAATTCGTTATTTGGTATATGGTGCTGCCGTTATAGGTCTAAAGGTGGTGGTTTTAGTTGGTGATGATACACATTGACTTCTCAAGGTTTAAGGGAGATCAAAGATTTTATGGGCTTTTCGACTTCTAATGACACGGAAGCTAGCTTGGAAAGTGAACCTGGCGCGGTGTTTACCAAACTTGGTGTTGCCAATCCAAGCAAAAAAAGAGTGATCTATCTGGTGTAGTTGGCGGGATAACGAGATAGAAGAAAGTTGATAAGCGAGTTTCATTCGATGGTGCCTCGAAAGGTAGTACTTCTAATATATCGAAACGAGTATCGATGATGGTCGTGGGTGTTGAGAATTGAACTTTGGGTAGTGATGTTGATGTTGGGGATATCGATCCCCAAGCAGTAGCTGATGTGCAATATTTTTTGGAAGCTGAGGCTAATGATGTGGAGGGTAGGGGGATATCGATGTGGCGGAACATGCTCCTAAGAGGAAATGGATAACTAGAGATGCGAAGAAAGCGACTAAACAACGAATAGTCCATCAAGCTACCGTGTTTCGAGTTCTAGTTTGGAGGAAAATGAGGAAGCTAAAGAGGAAGGTGAGGAATCTGAAGGTCAGGTTATTTCGGGGACACAACTGGTATATGACATTTTTGTACTTGTTTTGGGTTCATTTTTGTTCTACACACCAGTTGTGTGTAGAATATAAATCAAAGTTGAAGCAATGCTCAAACATTCCTGCCAGTATCACCTTTGTTAACATCTTGCCAGATTATCCTTGGTGAATTTTCTTCAAATTTTCATAACCTTTATTTATGATCTCCCTTATGAAATTAAATCATGCATCAACTCTCTCGGTTTTGTGGTGATGAGTATGGCTCTTGGCCAAATAGGTAGCACTTTGGTTATGGCAACTGAATATAATGTCCAACATATCTAATAGATCTTGTAGCCACAAAACCTCATTGATAGCCTCCGTTGCTACATTTATAGTGCCTCCGATGTAGTAAAAGAACCCGTTGTTTGCAGCATAGATCTTCAACTAATTTCACCAAAGCCATTGAAAAAATATCCCGAGATGGATATGTCCTTATTCCAGTCATGCAAATAGTCCGAATCATCATGCTGCAACAAGAGAATTGTCAATCCATTGGTGTGGTACACTAGCCTCACACCTAAAGGTTTAACTCAAAAGTTGCGTACAAATGCTTTCTTCTCTAGATTTGTCATTTACCTATTTATCGCGATACCTGCCTGTGAAATATCGTAGTACATACCAGGATTCTGCCGCACTGCATACAAAACCTGAGTCATGTACAGTTATCTCTTCCTTGGTACTAAGAGACATTGCCACCTAATCAAGGATGTCCAGATTTAATATTTTTTAATCAGAATCAGTATAACTAGGACCATTTGATCTCTCTGACTCTCTCCATGCTAGTATATAGAAGATTCTTCCCAACATATTAACATCAACTTTAAGATCATATATATTATGTTGTGAATGATATACTATATTTTTGGAAACACAAGTTCAAACTCAAAACAGATGGAAACAGTAACTGACATCTCAATCACCACAATCGTTGTTGAACAATGAAAAAGAAAACTGTTTCATGGCCTCCGTTTCATCAAGTCACATGATGCCTTTTAATTTTATTCATGTTCTTTGTCACTTTGGATTAAAAAAACATGAAAAAATAATTCTTTTCCCTTTTTATAAAATTTAACGTAATTTGTCTTCTTTTTTATATATATAACTATTCGTAGTTCTAGCGTAAGTTTCTGAAATTGTTCTTATGTTTATATAACTGTTGGTAGGGTATAACTGCCCAATAAATCTTGCCATTATCATTTGTTATCTTATCAACTATTTTTTCTAAATCCAATTTCCAACAACTCACATTGGTGCTAGATTGTGGTGATGCACCCTTCACTCTGGATTCAAATCCAGCATGGTGTTCTCTCTTATCGATATTCAAATTGGCACCCACTAGTCTTTAGTATAAAATAGTTTAATAAAATAATTTCACACGATAGCCTGTTAAGCCACTCCGATATGTTGGCATCTCCTTAACTAGTGTCGTTTCAGCCGACCTGAATGTATCGTACTCATTGCTGAAAGGAGAACTTGCAGATCAGAAATCTTTCCTGTTGTTTCATCATAAGGGGACCCAACAAAGTTGGGAAAAAACAAATTAATCTTAGGTCAGATCAGATGGTACTGACCAACTGATCAATGTTTAAGCAGTTACATCATCAATTTTCTAAACTTATCAAAAGAAATTAAAAGTTTTTTGCTCACTCTCAATGTTAGATGTGTTCTCCTACTACTCCTTTGGCTAATGTTACATAATCAACAACTGGTATATTCTACACACAACTGGTGTGTTCTCCTACTACTCCTTTGGCTAATGTTAGTGATTCGATGTGTTTCTATTTTGATTACTGCATAATGTGGAAATAAGTGGCCTCATTCAGCCAAGCCCTATCATTTGTTATCCATCAGTTGTTGAAATAATCACGTGTTGAATTAATCACATATTAGAATGTATATATGCTTTTTCATCTTAATACACGGTGTCCATGTATATTTTAGAGGGATTTTTAAGAATATTCACGATGTCATTGCAGCCGAAATTGGCGAACTAAAGACATTAACACATGAGTGCGGAAATTCAAGAACGTATTGATGCTGTAACAGAAGTCGAGAATGAACTTCTTGAATTGCAACAGGCATTCTCATATATGGTAGTATTGGTGGATGCTCAAGGGTACATGTTTCAAGTGCCGTAGACCATGTGCAATTTGGGAATACTTCCCTGTGATAATCGTTGCATAGATGCTCAGAGTAACACTAGGGTGACTGACTTTTCTCTTCACAAAGACACTCATGTGCCTATTTTCTTTATTAATTTTCACAAAGTGTTGTCTCGTCATGTACTAATTATTGTTTGTGCCCTGTTTCAGTCTGTCGTTGTTCGCTAACACCTTTATCAGTGGGTTAAGGAGAATGAGCCCAAGATCAAGATGGATGATCAAGCTAAGAAGAAAATGGTCGGCATGCAGAAGAAGATGAACGAAAAAATGTCTCTCATGAAGATGAGATGGCCAAACTCCGAGACTAATACAAGGGACGTATCAATTCTCTGAAGGATGACCATTCGGAAGTCCTGAAGAAGAGTATTAAGGCAAATAAAGATCTCTTATAGTCTAGCTGTGAGGAAGCTATGGAAGAGTTTAAAGAGTCTGAGTAGTTTAACATCTATTCCATCCAATATTTAGAAAAAGGCTCTAAATTGACCGTCTGGCTACTCGTCTCCTAATTTCCTGAACTCACCACTAAATTTCCTAAAATTGCCGAGATCCTTAATTCCATGAGCTTCTCTGACTAAGAGACCATTTCTGATGTAGATGAGATCCCCGACAAGGGCATTAATGAGGAGTGTTGTTAATGTTGAAGGGGATGAGACGATGCATATTAATGATTAGGAGAGTCATTCTAGTGACTAAAATGACATGTCCTTTGGGAATAGTCGACCATTCTTGAAGTCATTATTGCTGGAGATGTTGCAGTTGAGATGATACTTCAAAAAATTTCTGATTTTTGGGTGATCGTTTGTGGTATTTGATGCCTAATTTTATTTGTAAACATTAATCCCATCACACTTTCGGATTCTAACAATGTTATTACACTTCGCAATGACCCTTTGTTAGGGTGTTTTTGGCCTAGGATGATTGTGAATGATATTTTGATATACTTGGCTTTGTTTTCACCATCATCTCTATAAACTTGTGAAGTAAAGGTATTACCCTTTGCCTTGGGGCATCGGACGGAAACCGTGTGCTCGTGTAAGGGCACTGTCGTTGTTATCGGTTCATAACCTCAATACAAAAATAACCTAAACTATGACTAGACTCGACAAAGGGAGTATAGCGGTAAGTTTGGGTATCGAAAATCCACAGGGAATGTTGGACATATTGTAATCGGTCTATTACTTCTAAAATAAAAGTGTAAAAGCTAAAATGTTTAAAACGGGAAAAAGACAAAAAATAAAAAGTTAGAATTAAACAAGAATTAATAAAACGAGAGTTAGGATTGTGAGAATCATTGAGGGAGATCAGGAGTATCCCAATACCATATCCTTTCTTGTTAGGGGCTCCATTGAAGAGCATCTTCCATCTGAGGTCCTCATAAAAGGTGGAGAGGATGTCATCTTCTAGAAATTTGGATATCCAAAGCTCAGTTCCATCCATAAGATTGTTGGTAAGCTAATCGAAGATGACTCTTCCCTTTATAGCCTTCAGTGTGACGTATATAATATCAAAATCATCCGGTAGCATTAGCAAATGGGCCATGCGGATAAAAAAGGTGGGTTTCTCCAACAGGTATTTCATTGGAACCATTCGGGACATCGGTTTGGAATGCAAGCATGTAGTTCGGAGCTTCTGCGCGACCCAGACTATAGCGACGCACACCTTTTCTAGTGCAGTGTAGTTTAACTCATACCTAGTTAGGTTTCGACTAGCGTAATAAATGGCTCTCTTTTTACAGTATTCTTTAATGTACTATGCCAGCATAGCCCTTGCTATGGCGTTTATGACAATTAGATATAGGAGGACGAGAGACCTTGCTGCGAAGGTATGAGTAACGGAGTTCGAGTGAGGCATCATTTGATCTGATCAAAGGATTCTTGACACGTCTCGTTCCAAAATTTACTTGAATCCTTTCAAAGAATATTGAAAATAGGCTCGCAGATGAAGGTCAGTTGGTTGATGTACCGACTGATGTGTTAGAGCTTATCTAGGAATCCACGCACTTCTTTCTCCATTCGGGGTGGTGGAATCTTGAGTATTACTTTTTTGTTTGGACTCACTACGAATTTTCATAATTTTCGGGATGAAATTGTCTTTATGTTATACTTGGTGCATAAGTTAGGATTTATCTTTAAGATTTTAAAATCCATCTCAGTCACCCTTGAAATTGGAAGACATGCTACATAGTCACGACCACGGCAATACAAACCTCAATTGTGAGCCTTCTTAACCGTGACTTGGTTGCGGGGGACTATATATTTAAATGTTGTTTTAATTCTTTTGTATGTTTAAAGCCTCATGTATTAATTTCAAACCTTATTTTATCACACTTCCTTCACTAAGGAAACCTTAAACTCTCTAAAATCTCCCTTAAATTATTTTCCTCCATTAATCCAAGAAAAATATATACAAGATTTTCAAATAAGAGTTCGAGGTAAATTTTCTAATAAATCAAATCAATCTTTCAAGAGTATTTCAAGAGGGATTCAAGCCTAACATTTTCACGAAGACATCTCTTCATCTCAATTAAAGTTTTAAATCATAATTTGAGGCAACTTTACATCAACTCCTCTTTTTTTTTTATATATATTCATGTTAACTTCACCTAAACACTAATTGTAGACTTAAAATGTGTGTAAACCCGTAGGGATTTTGTATTATTTATGATATTATATTGTTTAAGTGAAATTAGTTCTCCAAACATGTTATATATTGAGATATAACCCTAATTAATGTGAGAAAATTTATATTGAACCTTAAATAGATATTAGGGTTTGAAGTTTCATCTTAGATTTATGATTAATTGGAATATGTGATGAGTAATTTGGATATGTTTAAGGCTCAATTAAATTCTAAAATGCATGTACTTAATAGGGTTGTACATTTAGCATTGAGAGTAGTACCATTGGTTATAAATACGTTATCAATGGGATTTTAGTTTCGTTGATTTTTATTTATGGCCTAGATAATTATGAGCATTAGTTTTTAGTAATTAGCCGATGTTGAAACTCTTGAAATATAAACATAAGCCCGTTATGTTTAATTATATTCTTGGAATTGAGAATTTGAATTCATGATGTAAGAATCAAACATAAACCTTTAAATACTTTTATTATGTTGTACATAAATTATGAGTAGGGGATCAACTTGTGTTGGCTTGTTGGATTATGCTTGTGGTGGTTTGTATTGAACGAATTATGGTTGGATTTGGAAGTTATATATTTAACTCATATAGTCTATTAATGCAATTCATTCTAATCAATATGTAACTAATTACGTGCCTTAATGACTAACCTATCTGAACAAAAGTGTATTGATGGGGTTCCTTATTTGGATTTTATTTTATGAGACGTCCCTCGCATAAGGTAGGTAAAAGTGGCAACTTTGAAACCTTTGAATAATACATCATTTATATTTAGGATTGGTTTTTGAGTAAGCCTACGTTAGATGTGTTATCCCTTTAGTCCTTAATGTCTTGGCATAATACTTGGTTTAGTAATCTATTTAAGATGACACGGAGGGTGGGGTAATGGGATAATAGTGATTTAATGAAAACTAATAATTTACGATTGAAACATGGAACATTATTAATGGGGAAATTAATGAATTTGGATTTTAGGTGTATGCCGAGATTAACACTCTAATGGCGAAGTACTTGAGGATTATGGGTTGATGTGGAATTTTGGTGCATCACACGATGTCGTAAAGTTTTGGCACTGTCTAGTAGGTTTCAATGGGTTGTCTGACGATTTTATTAGGCATACTGCATGATTCTTGGGATGATCGGGGAAAAGGGTGCTTGTCTGTTACTTTGAAATTAATTAAGAGGTTCATTAACTAACGATATAAGTTAAACAAATGATCTGTGAGGTTCCATGACACATAGTGGTCTAATATCATTTATTATATAAAATGTGAATTTATCATTTGTGTGTGTGTGTGTGTGTGTGTGTGTGTATATATCGTTTGAGGTGCTTATCTTTGCGACTTGCTAGGGTTTTGAACCATTTTATTCGTGGTAATCTTTTGGATGCTAGGGCTAGTCCTCCCGCATATATTTTCTTTTATCCATCTAGCACACAGTCTTCATTCCCCTCTTTAGAGTTTTTCAGCATCAAAGATCAACGTAGGTCCATCTCATTGATATACTTATCTCTTTATTTTCAGTCCCATCAGTTGTACTTTTGGGTTTAGATGACATGTATATATGATAACAGGATTTGGCTTGTAAAATTGAGACTCAGTATTATCATGTATATTTGGGAGTTGGTGTTTAGTTGTAGATCTCTCTCACACACCAATATAGCTATGATGCATCTTTACGAGTTTTTTTTAGGAAGTCTTCCATATCACACTCTTATTTTGTCACATGTTTTTATTTGTTTCCTTTCACGCTGAGAATACTATTTAAATTGTTTTTACAAATTGTATAGTTTAATGTTAGAAATTGATCAACCTTAAAGTTAAAGTATGCGATTTGTTATGGAGGGTGGTGGTGGTAGTGATTTTTAGTTCCAAAATTAAAGTTGAGTATAGGTAAGAAATAGAAACAAAAGTTCGGAGAGAGAGAGAGAGAGAGAGAGAGAGAGAGAGAGAGAGAGAGAGAGAGAGAAAGAGAGAAGGCTGAAATGAAGAAATAAATATATCTCTTTATTCATGTGGTGGCCTATTTGTTAAGAATATATAGTGAAATTGTTTTGATTATGTGTTGGATTATTCTATGTTTAGCATTTTTTGAGTTTTGTTTATAGTCAGGAAAATATTTTAATTCCTTTATTTTTGGTCTATAGTTGCGTGGATCGAAGTTTGTATTGATGATTTACTCACATCTCCTTATTAAGGACGTCTTTTGATATATTGAATCTCATGATGATGTCATTTGCACTTGTAATTGATAATTATATAGAGTATAATTATTTTTCCCTATAGACACCTCAGTACGTTTTCCTTTTAAAAAATAAATAAATTGTGTTTTTAGTGTCTTTGTATGTGACATCAGGCTTTTGTATGCTTGTTTGACTAATATAAGTTTGTGTTTCGCTAAGTGTGTGTAAGTCTTATTTATGTCATTATGTGCACGACCTTCATGATTCAAAAACTATATTGCTTATAGGGTTTGATGTCATCACACAATTTCATGATTGACCGCACATGTCTCAATTTTTGGCAGCATGTATTAAACAGTTTTTGTCTTTAAAATATTGAGTGCCAAAAATTATAATATCTCGATTGAGTTTGAGAGCATTTTGTGAGGTTTTTTGCAATTCTCTTTCTCCCTCTTTTGGTAAAACCCTACTTCATTTTCCATTGATTCTCGTGGATTTTTAAGAGAATTTAGAGTGGGGTCATTTCATGCACGAGAGACTAGATCAAATACAGTTCAATTATCTAGTTTTATATTTCAATTTAGGAGACCAAAGCATCTGTTAAAGTTCAATACCTTAAGATGAGTGAAGAATTAGAGACTTGTATGTTGAATGCTCGGACGATGAATTTTGTCTTCTTTACGATGGAGTTTCTCAAAGGACTGTTAAGTTAAATTCAGGGAAAAGTGAAGATGGTATAGGCATTAGAGACTTGTAAATGGTCAAGTATAGGGCTGTATTATGTATTTTTAAAGTCTTTTCAATTTTGTAAGATTGAACATGCATCCCAAGTTTTTTTCCTCTTGTTGGGTATTTTCCTCACAATTTTATTATTCTTTTTGCTTGATCTTTGTTAATTTTTACTTCACATAGTTTTTCATATAAAATTTGGCCACTTGAGCAATTGGATCTAGGTTAATTGAAGAAACTAAAGGTTTAATCTAATTTATTGTGATAAAATTAAGATAATCACCAAGATTTATAGGTTTTGAGAATTGATGTGTTCACGTTAATCTAAATATGAAATTGAACCTCATAATCAATCACATAATTCATCAATTATTTTTTAATTAACTCATCAAAACCTTGATCTATATTTTTGCACCTATGTATATGTAATATGATCTCATATTTACTTGATTCACAAACATTTTTTCTTCCGCGTCGATCAATTGGTTTCAATCCTATTCACCCCTAAGATTTCTTTCATTCTTTCCATTCCTTCAAACTCCATTGGAATTAGATCATGATTTCTCGATTTGGTGAATTTGATCCATTTTTATAGTGCATTTTTTATTGTCGAATTTTAAGGCTAACCTTGTACTCCATGTGTGTTGTTGTTTGCCCATACTTTGAGTGATGGAGTCATTGATAAATAAAATAAAGCTCAATGAATCGTCGATATTTCTTTTATGGCATAAATCATAGCCATTGGAAAGTGCATATAAGAGAATACCTATGCTCCAAAAACGAACCTGCGTGGATAAGCATCAACAATGGTTGGAAAAAGTGAAAAACGGAAAAGTCAATGAATCAATGCATATTTTGATGAATATTACAAAATTATTTTAGTTTGAATTCCATATTTTCTTCGATGAGTACTTAAGAGTATAATCACATTAAGAATTGCAAGACGCCATATAAGGCGTGGGCCATATAAAAGTTACTCATGTAGGAAAATATATTGTGAGGAAAAGGAAAACTCCTAAGGTTACTAACCACTTTTAAGACCAAGAGGATGGGAGTGAAGAACACCCATTCAATGAGAATTACATGGCGTTAACCAAAGTCGTGAATGTGTCATCTAATTTTGATGATGGTAATTAATGTAGATATCCTTGAGGAGTATCTAGCCACATATACTAGTCACCTACATGATTAGTTGGTTCCTATAAATCTTTGAGAAAACATGGTTGCTATTCCCAAAGTGTTTAAAGAATTAGGTGTAAAAGCCTCATGTTATGTTGACCATGAGGTAGAGAAGCCAAACAATAGTGCTACTTTTAACAATGGAAAATTCTTTGAAAATAAAAATTATCAAATCAAGTTTTAATAAAATGAAAAACAAGGACAAATATGAAGAACATGAGTCAAACTCAAAAAAGATTTTTCATGGCGGTGTTAGTCATCACGTGAACGTTTGCTCACTTGTCTGAAGAAATGAGAAACGAACCGTTTGCTCACTTTGGAAGCCTTAATGACACTATAAGTGTTTCCAAGAGTGAATCCATAGATTTTTATTTTAAGTCACGAAAAGAGAAGCCCACCCCTTTTATCCTCAAGAAAACATTTGTGAGAATAGTCATTCCTTAACCGAGGGTGTGTTGGCAGTTTGATAATAAGTGGTGTTGACCTTTTGCTGTTAATATTGATCATTTGATAATATTTTCACATTGATGAATGATTTCCTAGGGTTAGTCACTAACCGTTAGTGAGTATGCATTTTCACCTTAACACTTCTAATGGTGATAAGGACATGCCTTCAACAAGATATATAAGGAATCTTCAAAGCTGAAGAAATTTAACATCAAGATTTCCTCTAAGCATAAAAGTTTTCAAGTTGAGAAAGAAAATATTTTTGAAAAGATGAGATCTATTAAACTTGAACATAGTGAGCTTGTGGAGTTTATTATTACTAAAATATAAATATTTCTTTTTTCAAAGTTAAGAATCATAAACAAGTTTTGGAAAAGATAATGTGGTGAAACAAAGTTACTTCTTTTTCATAAAAAGGTTTGAAAAATGATTACCTAGGTTGAGAGATGTCAAAAAGTAAAACTTGAGTTAGAATAAAGGACAAGCAATATTTAAAAAATGTTTTTTTTTAAATGTTAATATAAAAAATGACAAGTTTCATTTGGGATTTGACCAAATCCTCCTACGCGAATGGTCAAATCCAAAACCAAACTTGCCATTTTTTATTTTGACATTTTAAAATAACATTTCAAACTTTGAAACACCATTAATAATGTAAATTTTTGCTTTAGGTTGAAATTGAAACATAGTCATTCTAGGAATGTCTTGAGTAAGCGTGTATTCAATCTTTGAATGAGGAATTAAGATTACTCATGAATAAGATTGTAAACATTGTCAATTTTGATAAGTTCATTGGGGAGACATTTCATATACATAATAACTAAGCATGAAGCACAAGATTACCACAAATATGGTCTAAACATGAAGCTCAAGATTACCACAAAGATGAACATGAAGTTTTAACTGGAACGCTGAAAGTACGATCCAAACACAACCATTCTTCTAAAAAACTTTTACAATTAAAACTTTATACATCAAAATACACCATAATAATATACGTGAATGATCAAAGATGTATAAATTAAGTGAAAAAATATTAGTATATGAGATCTCATAGAAAACATACGATTAAAGGAAATCCTAAAGTTAACAAACCAATCTTTTCAGTCTTAATCACATGGAAAGTATGGAATGGAAGTTTGTAGTTTTTTAACTCAATCATATAATAGAAATATATTTTTTATTCTTCTAAAAATAAAAATAAAATCATTTTATTCTTTTCAAACTAAAATACCAAAAACAAAATAAAAAAGAAATACAATACACAACTAATCAAAAATAAGAATCATCATGCATGTATTAACTCTTTCATACCATAAGAAATAACCCACCAAATAAGTATGACTAAATTCAATAATAAGAGCACACAGTCTATAGAATGGCACAAACTACTATACCATGACAGAAACCTTGCGCTGTTCGAGATTGTGAGAATCTAGGAGGACGTGATAAGGTGAAATTTCCACTTCAATGGTATTATTTTACTTTTTATTTTAGGTACTTAGGGTTATGAAGTATTTTTTATCCCCCCTCCTATTCTTAGACCAGTACAAATTAAATTTCGGGGTTTAATTTCGTACAAGTTTGCCCCCATTTAAACCCGATTAAGGCTTTGAACCTAGATTTACAAAGCTAAATGGGCAGACTTTGGTCCTGCTCAGTCCAATTGACCTAAGCTTCTAAATACTTGAGAAGTCAGGTTGGTATTAATAGTTTTCAGTTTCAAGACAATATCTTAAAGGTATGTTTGATTGAAGAGATGAAAAAGAAAATACTATTATTGGGAGATGTTTAAAGCAAAAACTTCTAATTTTGTAAATTTGATTTCAAAGATAGGGAAACAAGTTGTTAATTTGAAAAAAAGATGTATATATATATATATACAGGGTATTGTTTTTCAACTACCTAGAAAATAATTCCACACGTGGAAGGTAGGAAAATAAAATTCGGAATTTTGAAAAGTTAAGCTAGTTGTAAATTTTTCAATCAAGAAAAAATTTCAACTAGATATAATACGTGTCAAACACCACCAAAATCTAAAAAATAACATACATTCGCTATTTTACATGAAAAATCATGGTTATCATTTGCACCATAGGTTCAAGGTCTTGTTTTCATGACAATGATTTAATTCAGGTAATGACAATAACGATAGCAAGACAAAAGGCTGGAATCAGGATAATGACTAGATGATGGTGGTATTCATAATATCGAACATAAACCTAGCCTGGGTGCAAAATCATTTAAAAAAATATACATAATTGAGTTGCAAAAAAATGGTTATCTCACAAACTTTGTTTTTTATTTGAGATTCCGTGCCTCTACCAAGAATTCCGATGCAGAAGAGAGGCAATGACCCCCCAGGATACAACCTTAAACTATTTTTTCTCTTTGCAGAAGAAGAAAACTACATACCCAATTTATAATGGTGGAAGTCATATCCACATTCTAAAACTTGTGGGAAATATGGAAGAATATGTGCATAATTAAAGAATCATGTGGGGAATATCTCAATTAGTTTTGGAGACCAAGACAGTCAAGAAAAGAATATGAACAGGTTTGAAAATTCTCAATAAATCCGATTAAAATTTTGAATTAAAATACATTAATTTGATTAATCATTTAACTAATAAATGAACATATTATTTTTATTAGAAACCACAAACATGTGTCGACGGGCAGAAGGTGGTGGAACCTGTGTGGTTTTCGTGGCCAAAACCCAATTCATGGATCATATAGGTAATCTCCCATTTAAACACATGGGATATTCCATTGGGAAGTGATCGAGTGGAGTTTATTAACACCACTATTTTCTCTCATTCTTCCTACATAAAAGTAAGCCTAAAAAAGGCCAAAAGCCGAAACATAAGCAATTCAACAGATAAAAATAATTATTGACCATAGCAACATTGCGCAATTAATGTTAAAAAATAAAACATTGCAAATGAACGCTAAGCATTTGAATTCTTGTGAAAATTTTCTAACAATCAAAATAGTTTCTTAAAAGGAAGTAACTGTCAGCCAAAAAGTTGTTTCCAGTTGCAATAGTCTGTCAAACTAGTAAGAGTAAGAAGTTCCATCACACAACACATCAGTAAGTAACAACTGAAACAGTTTGCGCGCCATTGTAAATAACTTTTAACAACTGCCCTTTCTCAAGTCCATAGTACCGAGCTATAGCGTCACTCTCTAATATTCGAGGCAGCTGAAAGAAAAAAGAATACATATTAATTACATATTCAACAGGCTAGTAGTTGGATCAACAGTATAAAAAAATGTATCATTATATTTATCCTAATCATATACTTTAATGTAACAAATACAATAAAATTTATGTAACAGAAAAAAGATGATCCAACAATATGTGTAGCAACAAAACGTTCTCCAAAAAGCATCCACAAAAGGCAAATTAGAGGTTCAAACCCTGCAGTTGGCTATCGTGAAAGGCGATTCACGCAGTGGTGATAGTTAAAAAGTTGATTATAGAAGTGTGTTTGGAGTTCATACAAACTACATTAGTGCCTATGAATTCCAACGACTTAATGTAATTCATATGAACCCAAAAAAATAGTAAGGTTATTTATTTGTATTTGGTACAAATTTAATTTTATCATATAAATTGATACGAACAAATGAAGTTCATATCAACTTTGCAGATCGTGTTGCTGTTCTCTAAAATTAGAGAATGACTACATTTTCTCCAATAGATTTTGCACTTTACCACCAACTACTGGGACTCTGTGAGCTGCCGGTTCTCTAACTTAAAAAAAAAATTGGACTGTAGCATCACCATTGCTGATGCTCAAACATAGACCAAATGGGCTACCCATTGGACAGCTAAATATCTCTCGAATCACAATACTTTATAACAGGAACAACCCTCTAATCAGATTAATCACTTCCCCCACACACAAACAGTGAACAACTACAATTTCATCCCTAAACCTTTAACTCGACTTCTTGACACAATTATGCTTTTCTTGCAAGATAAAAGTAAGTAATTTATTTGCACCCAAAGTTTATGAATCACCTGTGTGTCTTTCACGTTATACGTCCTAAGCAGCTGCCGCTTCTCCTCAGTAGTCGACAACTCATGCTTTGGTGCCAAAACATGCTTTGAAATATTGAATAACAACTCAGTAATCTGAAAAGTCATTATTTGACGTTAGAAATTAAAATGGAAGGCAATGATCTTGATGATGGTTGTACTAGCAAAGACAGTATTATATATTTGCTAAAGATATTCCCGATATTCAGTGTTACAACAATGAGTAAAGTCACTGAAAAAAAGATTTGCCAGGTGAACTACTCTTCTTAGCATTATAAATAGGTCCATGCTATTCATTGCTCCCTGTATCAATCTGGGGTTGACATCAAGCTAGGAGGTGGTCATAAAAAATCTCAGGTTTGGATGATCGTGGAGTTTAATATGCAAGGTTGACCACCAATAGTTACAAATTCAGCTATGTGAGAATCTGGTTTTGCTTCAAGTTTTTAAGAATTTCAATTGAAGACATGGTATTTTATGTATTAGTCTCAACACATAAACCTCTAAATTCTATTCCCATCAATCTATCAAGGTGCATGCTATATGTAAGCGTTTCTATTTGCGTGAGTATATCTCAGAGTGGCTCAAGGTTAGAACAATTTTAAGGAAAACAAATCACACAAAAAAGGTAACAAGAAAATTGCCTTCTACCTCCCCTGAGGATAAATGCTTCAAAAAGTGTATTGTCCACATGAAGTGAATTCACAAGTAAACACGAAAATTTCTTATAAATTTAACTTTGCTTTTGAGAAAGCTCTATAAATCTATGGTCATATATATATATATATATATATGTATGTGTGTGTGTATGTGTGTATGTGTATAACGAAATTAATGTAGCCAATATATCATCTTAATAAGGCATAAAACAAATTTAGCCCAGTTACGCAAAACAAATACGGCAAAGAGACCCAACATCTAAAAAAAATGAGTAAATGTTTGTTGGGTGCTCTAGTTGCACAAATAGATTTTTATGATGTATTGGCTTACTTAACTTGAGTGCCAATGTGTATATTTAATGTGTATATTTATATTACGAGAAGAGATAGAAGAAATACTAAGAAACTGATGTGGATAAACCCCACCCAAAATACATAAAAATATAAAAACACATTATCCACCAATTCCAACACTCCCCCTCAAGCTGGAGCGATAATATCCACTAAGCCCAGCTTGTCAATAGATAAGTGAAGCAAAGAAGGTCCAACCGCCTTAGTGAGACAACCTGCAGTCTGCGCTAATGAAGGGACAAATGATGCCCATAGATACTTTCTCCCGAAGAAGGTGAATATCCACCTCAATGGGTTTGGTTCTCTCATGAAGAACCGAATCAGATGACAACAAAATGATTGATTTATTATCCCACAAATCAGAAGGACCGTCCTTTGTAAAGCCTAACTCGCCCAAAATCGATCGAAGCTACAAGAACTCACATGTACCATGGGCCATAGCACGGTACTTAGTCTCCGTTGAAGAACGAGATACCACCGCTTGCTTCTTACTTTTCCATGATATGAGAAGATAACCATAGAAAGTACAGAAGCCAAAAGTAGATAGCCTATCAGTACTGCATCCCGCATAATCAGCATCAGTGAAGTAAGATAAATTCCTTTGGTATCCTGAAGTATAGAAGAGACTAAGACCCGATGAAGACTTGAGATACTTTAAGATATGATGAACAACATCATATTGGGCGGTGCGAGGAGCCTACATGAACTCATTAACAAGGCTCACAGCAAAGGCCAAATCAGGACGGATGTTCGTCAGGTAGATAAGACGGTCAATCAAGTGCCGACACCTAGAAGGCACAAAAGTAAATCCCCAGACTCAGCAGTCAATTTCACATTTGGATTCATAGGAGTAGAAGCTGGATGACAGCTAATCATTCTTGCATCTTGTAACAAATCAATCAAGAGATCCCTGAGACAAGAAAATTCCACGACGACATCTCGCAACCAAATACCGAAGAGAACCCAAGTCCTTAGAATAAAAAATAGCTCCAATGTACTTCTTTACCTGAGCAATTCCCTCTAGATCATCACCGGTAATAATGATATCGTCAACATAGACTAGAAGGATAATGCACTGATGGTCGGGCTGTGACGTCGAATAAAGAAACTATGATCAAACTAGCATCTGGAGAATCCCTTGGAGGTAATCACCCCACTTAATCGGCTAAACCAAGATCGGGGGACTGCTTCAACCCATATAAAGATTTGTGAAGATGACAAACCTTACGCATATACTCCCCCTCAGCCCGAAAAACGGGAGGAGGATCATATAGATAATCTCAGTAAGATCCTCATGAAGAAATACATTCTTAATATCCAACTGATGAAAGGGCTAAGAGAGATACAACAAGAGATATAAGTAAACGAACATAAGTCATCTTAGCAACCGGGGAAAAGGTAGTACCAAATTCTTTACTCGGAATCTAAGTAAAGCCATGTGCCACAAGACGGGTGCCTTATACCGATCAACGGATCCATCAACCAAATATTTAACATTAAAAACCCATTTGCAATTGACAATTTTCTACCCCGAAGGAAAAGACACTAACTCCCAAGTATAATTTTTTACCCAAAACATCCATCTCAGTTTTCATGGTAGCTACCTACTCAGGATTTTGGAGAGCCTCATGCATAGATCAGGAAATAGAAATAGAGTTAAGACAATCCAAAAAAGCACGATAGGACTTGAAAGCCCAGCATAGGAAAGATGCTCGAGAATAGAATGTTAGTGCTCCAAGAGTTAGCATAACGAGCAGGAAGGCGGTAATCACGAGTGGGATAATGGGACTGAAAAAACATATATAGGTGGGGGAAGGGGTGGGGAAGGAGCATCAACAGTACCTAAGTCCGTAGGAGGAGGAGGCTGGGGCAGCCGAGGGCGATGAGCATAGACCTGCAAAAAGGGTTTCTCAAGAAGAGAGGAGTACACATTTAACAAAGGGTTAGGACAGGCCACCGAAGAAATCACCTCAAGAGGAGGAGGAAGTGGGATTGGGGTTGGGGTGGGGAAGTATCAGGCCTACCAAAAAATGGAGTATTCTTATGTAAGGTAACATCACGAGAGTGATATATATGTCGAGACAAAGGATCAGAACATTTATAAGCTTTAGACATGTTAGGATAGCCCACAAAAATACATTTAATAGCCTTATCATCAAGTTTGTGACGTGCGGGGCGCCTATCCTGAACATAGCACACACACCTAAAAACTCGGGATAACAAAGGGAAAGATAGAGTGAAGCGGTTTTTTTTCCTTAAAAAATTGGCTTGGAGTGCAGTTAATAATAAATGTGGCAGTGAGAGGAGCAAAGGTGCCAATAGGATTTGGGAACATGCATACCCCATAAAAGATACCAAACTATTCCCATTAAGTGACAATTTTTACGTTCCGCCATCCCGTTTTGCTCCGGAATGTAGGGAAAAGTAAGTTGGTGTAAAATGCCCTTTTGGTTAAGTTGTGAACGAAAAGCATCAGAAACATACTCCACCCCACCCACCCCAAAAAAAAAATTATCAGACCTAATGTTATAAACATTGATGTTAAATTGTGTTTGAATCATTTAGAGGTATTGAACAAACAAAGATAACATCTCACATTTTTGTTTAAGTAAATATACCCATGTACATCTACAGAAATCATCAATAAAAGTGACATAGTACTTATTAACCGATAAAGCAGTGATGGGTGAGGGTTCCCAAACATCAGAATAAACAAGATCAAACATACTAGGTGCACGACTCATATAAGAAATATAACTAATACGAATATATTTAGACAACTCACAAATCTCACAAGTAAACCTCTTGCCTTTACAAGTTTTAGACAGAGAGGGAAAGAGTAAACATAAGTACTGAAAATTGACATGTGTTAAATGGGCATGCCACATATGCAAAGTTTGTAAGAAAACATAAAAAACAATGGACTCTGTGAAAACGAAGGCACTGAGACCAGAAACAGAAGCAGTGGTAGGGGGAGGATCCCCAAAGTGGTACACGCCATCGCGCTCATACCCCCTGCTAAAAATCCTTTTCGAACTCATCTACTGCAAATAACAATGTGAGGATAAGAATACGACAACACAATTGAGATCTTTGCGGAGTTGACGAATAGAGATGAGATTAAAAGAGAGATCGGAACATGCAATACAGAAGATAAATTGAGAACATAAAAGATCAATCTGAGCCCGAAGACGGCTATTATCCCTAGGAGTAATAGAAGGAGTAGAAGCGAAAGCATCAGCATTGGCAACAATCTTAGGAGGGCAGACTGTTTGGCCTTAGCAAACTTTTGCCTCAACTGTGGATGAAGTTTGAAGCATCAGTCTTCAGAGTGACCAACAATCCCACAATGATGGAAGGTCGGTCGTCCATCACGAGTACATACAGGGATCGGTATAAGTCGCAAACTCCATATGATCAGTAGGAGAAGACTGAATCCGAGCAGCAAACTGAGAAGTCTGAGATAACCTGAGACAACGTTTCTCTCCTTCCACAATAACAAAGGCCTCTCGAAGGGAGGGCATAGGAGATGTGTTTATGATATGAGTACAAATTGCATCATACTCAGATCGTAAACCCATAAGAAACTGATAAGTGTGCTGACGATCCAAACGCTGCATCATAATAGAAAGGCCTCAGGAAGTCTGTGAGTGTCTTAAACTGAGCCAGCTCCTCCCAACGACACAGTAGATATCCAAAGTAGTGAGAGACAGAAGTTAAATGACTCCTATGAGGCATGAGAAACTTTCCGATAAAGCTGAAATACTCGGGCATTATTATGAGCATGAGCGTACATCTAATTAAGAGCCTTCCATAAATCGGAAACAGACTCGTAGAAAATAAACATAATATATATGCACTCCTCCGTGGAATTGAACATCCATCCTAGAATAGTGCAGCTGTCTATCTCCAATTGATTAAAAATAGCAGCACCCTTAGAATCCGATCAGGTTTCAGTGCCTAACAACCAACTAGTCTTCCCTTTTGACCCAAAAAAAGGCGAAGAGATCGGGACCATGAATTAAAATTCATTCCATTCAAAACCCGATGAGTAGGTGTATATTGGATAAGAGGAACCTCTTTAGGACCATTCAAATCAGTCATATCTCCAAAATACTCAAATATAATCCAATAAGTACACCAATAGGACCAAAAAATTGGTAAGGTGCTACCCAATCAAATTCAGTAACATAAAGGGGTATAAACCCACACAATATGGCCAAAAAATTGGCAATGAGCTTAACCAAGTAAACTCAACAACATAAAAGGGTATAATCCCTCAAAAAATCATCGAATAAAGGAAAATTAATAGCGTAATACATGGGAATAAAAACCAACAACAAGAGGAAAATCCCAAAATTTAAAAAGGGTATAAACCCTAGAAAAAGGAAGAAAAATGGAAGAGGAGCTTACCTAATCAAACCAACAGCAATTAAACCCTCTACAATGGAGAGATCGTGATTTTGGTAGAAAAAAGGGCACCTCAGACGGCCAGTTGAGGGGTCGTGGCCGTCCAGACCAAGGGTGGTCGGCGGCAAGAGATAAAGACATGGGGCTAGGTTGCTAGGGTTTTGGAGTGAGATGCTAAGGTTTGTGGCGGAAGGTGTTTTGCTATGATACCAAGTAGATTTTTAGGATGTGTTGTCTTACTCAACTTGAGTGCCAATGTGTATATTTATATTAAGAGATGAGACAGAAGAAATACTATGAAACCGATGCGAGACAAACCACACCCAAAATACATAGAAATATAAATACACATTATCCACCAATTCCAACAGCACACGCACACACACACACACTCTTTATATGGTACAAAAATGATCCAAATAAAAGAGGCAAAACGAAACAACCTCTAATGTATCACACGACGGACACAATATTGTATCAAAAACGTGTATCCTTTCCCGCATGCCAAAGCTATTCGCATCCCGCAAGAGTGAAAATAAAGGAGCTTTTTGAAATCTTGAAAAAACAAACAGGGTAAACTATATGCCTTAATAAGAAACCCTGGTTAGCTTGGACAAAAGGAGTCATGCTTGGATTAATTAATTGGATAAAGTTTTTTGAGGTCCTTAAGTGTATCGAGGAGCAGGGTCTAGTATGTTTGTGACCGTCTCCAACGATGGAAAATGGTCAAAAAGGTCCAGGTGATGGCAAAGGATCATGCACTTGGGAGAAGCTAAAGGACGCATTTAAAGAGGTCAGAGAATCGAAAAGAGTTGGAATTTTTGGAGCTTATACAAGGGAACATGCCCATAGCCACTACGATACCAACAATTGGATGAATAAGTGCAATATAGTTAAAGAGAAAGAGAAGGCTGCCGATCAAAACCAGACGACTGCTGAGCAAGCTGTTAAGAAGAAGAATGTCAGCAAGACAGCAAGACACTCTCTTAGGGATTTGATTAATGAATGTCATATCTCTTTTTTTAATTCCCAAATGATGTAGGCCATGATCCATTTGTAATCATTTTTAATGAAATTCGTGGTTTGATCCAACCGTCGTCATTCTGTCAGACTTTCGCTAGTCTTTTCTTTTGTTCGACAAACTTATATATCTGACCACTTGTTCTTACAATTTAACGTAAGACTTACAGCACTGGTCGCTGCTCCTAACGAGATCCATGAAATACGTGGAAGGTTGTTCGCTATTGGTCATGATGAAGATGATGAGGGTGATGACATTGACCAGCGCCTAGGTCTTGATGTGTTAGCTTAAGCAAAAGAGGCGTACTTGGATCTTTGTCACCTTTTCATCGGGCAGTCATAGATAATGTCGCTTTTCATGACATATTTTTTATTGTGCAATGCAGTTCTAAGGAGTCGTTAGCCAATTTGAGGGCCTACTATGAATGAAAACTTATCGATCTGAGAAGAGAGGGTGGATTTGATGAGACACTGGCCACAATTGAATCTGCCCACTCGAGAAAAAATTTCATTCTACACATTGATCTACTGGGCGCTAGAAAGGTCGCCACTATCCTTGAGAAGGAGAACAACGATATGAGGATTGATAAAATTAGTTTATTCTTTGTTCTCTTTCTTTCATCGAATACAATTGACTACTCTTACTTGTTACTGGACGACTAACCAAATCCTTAAATGAAAAAAGGATTCCAACTTGTCAATTCACATTTTACTCGATCCTCACTTTTTAACCCGAAACTAATCTAATATCTAATAATGGAGAGAAATCTACTATTTTGAAGAATTTTCTAGTGAATGGGGCAGCATTTTCAATTGACAAGTTGAAAGACACAATAAGTTCAGACCAAGTAAACAGGCAGAAGATGGGGCTTCCTTTTTGGAAGAAGAGAATGCCCTGCTGAGAGAAAACTCAAAAGGCTTTAAATGATAAAGTTGAAATTGCCAAGGTTCACTCCTCCTCGCCAAAGCAAAAGGAAGGTCTTTTGGCCTAGGAGCTAGAGAAGGCAAAGAAGAATATGCTTGATAAAATATCGACCATCAAAAGTCTAATCGAGAAAATTGACCGTCTCACCTTCCAGTTTCATAAAAAACCTCGTCAGGTATGGATGGAATTTTTTGCGTTTTAGCTTCCCTTTATGATGTGTGGTGTTCTGGTCTTACCTTTTAGGTGATGGTATCACATCTAACCATAGGCCTAGAACCAGAAAAGCAAAAATACACCTGTTTGTGAGGCCGGTCCCCAACGAGCATTTTTATGACACAATTGGTCTAAGGTGCCTAAGGTTTCCCAGTAGGATTTTCATCGGCTGTAAGCCATTGTTCATGCTATTTAATTCGCCAAAACTCTGTGTTGGCTGACCGACCACTTAGTCTTGTATGCAGACCTTTATTCGGAGTTGGTTTATGGTCTTTCAACTAATCAGTCTTAAAAGAACACATTTGAGAGAAGATAAATCATCAAAGTGATAAGAAATATGTTAAAGAGAACTCATTCAACTAATTCATCTTCTTTATTAAGTACTCATCAGCCTGCTACTTTAAACAAAGCATAGATAAGTGCAAGAAGTTTAAAGAACTTCTTAAAGAAACTTTAAAACTAAAACGAATGAAATAAGCTTAGTCATGACTAAAAATTTAAAAGTAAAACTACTTTAAATTGGTTGTATCCCAAGCTCTGGGAACCTTTCTGCCTTCCATTGTTTCTAAGCGGTAGGCTCTTATTAAGTCGTCACAAATTTGTTTAAATAGGCCTTCCGAGTTGGGCTCAAGTTTTCTGTCTGAGGGCTTTTTGGCACTGCCACAATCTTTCTAAGTATGTAGTCTTCGACCTTGAATTCTCTCATTTTGACTCTCCTGTTGTATTGATTGGCCAACTGCAGCTGGTAGGAGACAAGTTTAATAAGTCTGATTGCTTCATTGTTGAGATTTTTTTCTACTAAAGTGATTTTCATGGTTGGCAGACCTGCTTCCAGTGGGATGACCACCTCCATTCCATACACCAAGGCAAAGGATGTTTCCCCCGTTGATCGCCTAGGTATTGTTTGTAACGCCTAGAAAGCGTGGGGGAGTTGGTCGACCTAAGCACCCTTTGCTTTTTGATTATGTCGAGGATTGTCTTGTTGGAAGCTTTTGCCTTCCCGTTGCTTTGGGGGTAAGCCACTGAACTGTAGTAGTGCCTAATCATCATAGTTGTCAAATCGTGAATCGAATCGTGAATTGAAAATCCTATGAATCGTGAACCGTGAATCGGATCGCGAATCAAATCGTAAGAATCGGTATAAACGTAAAATATGTAGGAAATAATATATAAATGCAAAGAGAACACATTAAAAATATGCAATAAAATATATTATGACCTAAAATCGATTACAAGACATGATTTCATTAAAATATAACCAACAAAATGAACTTCCATGTCCAAATTATGACAAAATCCTAACAATACCACCACCTAAAATGTCCAAATTTAAACACAACAATATATTATACAATATAATAACATAAATAAATATTAAACATAACAATAAAAAACATGTTATAATAACAATATCATATAATATAACTTATAAAATCCTTACACAAGATTTGTTGGCTTCAATCGAACGCAAAGCTATCTCCCTCTCTCGATCAACTTCAAACAGGTTAGAAGAGAAGAAAAAGTGGTCCAAACATGAAATAGAGAAAATCTCAGCTTCGAACAGGTTAGAAGAGAAGAAGAAAAGTGATAGTAATTTAGGTTTCATTCTAATATGTGTTTCAGTCACTCTTTCTTTCGCAAAGGGTAACTTAAGTTTGTACTAAATTCTTATTATTTTAATAATAAAATATTTTTTAGGATTATTTTAAAAGGAAAAAAAACGAACACGAGCTTTAAGTCGGTTGAAAATACCCAACATCCTCCAAGAAACATGAATCGCACCTGAATCGTGAATCGGTGCGATTTGTTTCAGCCCCCGAATCGGTCGATTCAGCCTGATTTTTGGAACCCCTCTGATTCTACTCCCGATTCGTATCGATTAGTATCTGAATCGGATCGAATCGTGAATCGTAAGATTCTGACAACTATGTTAATCATGTGCTCGTTAGCTTTGAAAGAGACAACTATGTTAATCATGTGCTTTCGAACTGAGTTCCGTTATTTGTGATGATAATTTAAAGGATGCCAAATCGTGTTATGATGTTCTTTCATACGAACATGGTCATATCGGCATCTCGGATGTTCGCCAAGGGTTTTCCTTCAACCCATTTAGAAATGTAGTTCGTGCCAACCAACAGATACTTCATACTTCCAGACGCGTTGGCAACGAGTTGATGATGTCATGTCCCCACTAGGCAAATGGCCAAGGACTTGTGAGGGACTTGAGGTTACTAGTCGCTTGGTGTACCAATGGCGAGAAGAGTTGACATTTCTTGTATTTTCAAACGTAGGCAACTACGCCCTTTTTCATGTATAGCCACTAGTATCCCTCTTTTATTGTCCTAAACTCCAGCGACCTGCCCCAGTGTGGCTCCCACATATCCCTCATGAAGCTCGTACAGGGTCTACTCGACATCGTCTTAGTGCACACATTGGAGGTAAGACTTGAAAAAGAGAATTAATAAAGATTCCGCTCTGCTGCTAAGTGGAAATGAGCAGATTTCACCCGTACCTTATATGCTTCTTTCCTATTAACTGGCAAGGCATCTTCCATTAGGTAACGCATGATTGAATCCATCCAGCTTGGGTGCTGTCGATAACCATAACTTGTTCCACATACTTCCCTTTGTTAATACTGGGTTGGCCGAGGTATTCCACTTCAATCGTCCGTTTGATATGCCCCTTAATAGCTGAGGCGAGTGTGTCCAGTGCATCAGCGTAACTATTATTCCCTCTTGGGAATTATTGCACTTATACATGCCTGAATTGGGCGATCAAATACGGGGCTTCTTCAAGGTATGTGGACATGCACTCATCCCTAGCACTGTAGTCTCCCAATATCTAATTTGTAACTAGCCTCGAGTCACAGAATACATCAAGGTAACGGGCTCCCCGTAAGAGTTCTTTCTGTAATCCGTCATGCAAGGCTTCGTACTTAGCTTCATTGTTGGAGGCTTTTAATCCCAAGCGAATTGCCTGCTCGAGAACTGTTTTCTCTAGAGATACCAGTACCATCCCTACTCCTACCCTTGGAATTTGAGGCTGCATCAGCATACAGTACCCATCTATCACCTTCTTCAATTAGTTGTGGGGAAAATTTTATATTTCCGTTTCCAGTCTCTATCGGTTCTTAATCACCGAAAAAGTCGGTGATGAAATTTTCTATGACCTGTCCTTAGATCGATATTCAAGGTTGGAACTGGATATCAAACCTTTCGAGTTCTACCGACCACTTAGACATCCGTCCGAATAGGTCGGCCTTCCTTAGCATTTCTTTCAAAGGGAAGGATGTTAGGAAAATGATAGTGCATGCCTCGAAGTAGTGTTTCAACTTCCTAAATATTATTACCAGCACGTATGCAAGCTATTCTAACGACAAGTATCTTTTTTCAACATCGAGCAATGTTTTTCTTGCATAATAAATTAGACTCTGACTCTCATTCTTCTTGCAAACCCAAGGCTGAACTCACAGTGATATTGGATACCACCAGATACAAGTAAAAAGGTCCTCCATCGTCTGGAATGGTTAGCAACGGTGGTTTTCTTAAATAGTTCTTTATTCTTCAAATGCCCTGGTGCATTCGGCATTCCATACTTCTTTCTTTTCTTTTCTAAATGCTTAAAGGAAGTTCGTCATTTTTCTAAGGATCTGGATATGAAGCGATTAAGGGCGGCTAACACGCCGATCAATTTTGTACCCCACGCACAGTCTTGGGGGATGCATCTTCTCATGCCTTCAATCTGGACCTCGATATCTCTTTAATTGACCAGGTATTTAAGGAACTTTCCCGATTGTGTACCCCATATGAGCATTTCACCGCGTTTAGTTTCATCATGTAATAACAAAGGACTTCAAAAAATTTTGCCAGGTCTGCAAAGTGATCCCCCTTCATTTTTCTCTTCATAGGCATATCATCGATATACACCTCTATCATTTCTCCAAATTGAACATCTTCATCACAAATCTCTAGTAAGTTGCCCCAATGCACTTTAATCCGAACGACATCATCATGTAGGAATAGAGCCCTAATGTGGTGATGAATAAAGTTTTTTCTTGATCGGGGGCTAACCAAGGGATTTGATGGTACCCAAAGTAAGCGTTGAGGAAGCTCATACGCTTATGGTTAACACTGGCGTCAACTAACTGATCTATCTTTGGTAAAGAAAAACTATTCTTTGGGCATGAACGATTCATATCAATGAAGTTTATGCAAACTCTCCACTTTATATTGCTCTTCCTTATGACTATTAGGTTTCGCAGTCACTTGGGAAATTCCTTATGACAAGAAATTCAGAATGAATTATGTATTGATAAAATGATTCTGATTAAATGGAAAAATTACAAAGACCCTTAAAGGGGTATATATAGGACGCAAAGTAAACCCTAACCTAATATAAGAGACACTATAAATACCTAAATGCCCTTGGCTTATTAGAAATATAACCAAGACATAAAACATAATAATAAATATAAACACCACACCCTCAAATTGATGGAAGTGACAAACCAAAGTCAATTTTCACCAAGATATGTTACTCGCCGTTGAAGATTGCAACTTGAACACGGGTCTCCGATCAACATCAAAATGATTCAATTACGCTTGTAAATGTGCGGGTCCCAAAGCAAAACCTCAACCCGTCAAACCAAACATGGGATACGATACGACAACACTCCCCCTTACGGCCGAACCAATCGACTTCCCATAAAAAACATCAGTATGAGGCAGACGACCAATATACCCACACAACACTCCCCCTTGGTATCCATCGTAATACATGTGCCAAAAATGACACCCACCCATATGAAATTGTTCGTGACACAAAGGGTCGATCCGACCATGCCAACGAACAAATCAAATCAGTCCTCAAACCGAAAGTTGATCTTGAAACAAAAAAGGGCCAATCCGACCAACACAATGCCATCAAACAACTCGAACCAAACGAACCACAAACCGAGATGTACCAAATAGAATTCCTCAAATCAGACCAAAATCAGACCAATATAACAGAGTAACGACAAATAATCTCTAGATCACAAGAGATGAAAAGGAGTGAAGGATACCTTCAATTGCATATGAGCAATGAAAAAACTTCACAAACCCAGAAAAATATTGCGACTCCAAATGGCTTGAGAAAACAGTACCAAGAATCTACAAGATCACATGTAGATAAGATGAGTACCAATGGTGGCAAATGTAGTCAAAGTCTCCCAAAATGGGTCGACATACCCTCAAACCAACTCGACCGCTCCAAGCAACCTGTCCTCCACGGGAGACGTAACCAACAAACCAACCCCATCAAAAACATCGGCATGCTCAAAGAGTAGGAATAAATCAACCACATCGTGAAAAAGCATGTGAGTCACCCAATCATCTTCAACACAAATATCGAAGAAATCCCCCCTAATGAACCCAATATCTTCTACCCCAAAGAGCAAAAGTCCCAAATTCTAGGGGATGAAATTAAATTTTTCAGAAAATTCGAGGGCTGAAAAATAATTTCCAAAAGTTTCATGGGCAGAAGTGAGAATTCAGGAAAATACAGGGGCTGATTTGGGATAACAGAAATTTCAGTGGTTAAAAAGCAAATTTCAGAAGTTGAGCGCTGAAAATATAATTTCTAAAACATTCTGGGGAAAAGTGAAAATTCCAGAAAAAATTAGTGGCTGATTCTCAATTTTCAAAAAAGTATGGGAGGCTGAACATAATTTTCAAAAAACAGGAGTGAAACGTAATTTTTCTGAAGTGGGAATATAGCTGAAAAATTTAGAGAGGTAATTCCATAAATTACCTCACAAGTGGGGAAGACTTGATACTAAAAGAATAAGGGTCCCATTTGTCTGCCAGCTAATGAATTGAGATTCTCCAGCCGAAAGCTTTCAAAATGAGACCCAGACCCCAACATTACTCCTCCTTTACACCACACAAATTAAATATTATATTCCCATATCATGAAACACCAATGATACTATCCCCCGCATGCACTTAATCCGTCTGCCACAAAGAAGATCCGGTCAAAATAGCCACCTGCTACCACAAGAGGCTGCTGCCTTGGCTCCCAAAAAACCCACCGGAGCAGCTAAATCCGATAATCGGAAAATAAGAGACAAGTAGTAGGCATCACCTACCACAACATAGAACAAATCCGGCAACCAAAAACCAAACCGCCCAAGAACATCAGCGAGGAGAACAATCCGAGAGAGACCCTAAAACATCGGGTTAGAAAACCCAGCGAAGCCACACAAAACACACCACCAGAAACTCCATCCTACGCCGTAGAAGAATAACTCGGCAGATCTGACATGAAGATCCCAAGAAAGGATGACCTTTCACAACTGAGGACAAAGAATGGTGGAGGCAAGCGGGTTCAAAAAACACCAAAGGGGAAGCGTTGTTACCAGATGGAGACCGAGCATAAGCGGTAGACTCACAAGAACGGCGACTGTTCTGCCCCAAATCGGAGCACTGTCGGAGCTTTCGTTACCATCGTTTTACCTACGGCGAGGTTGGACGGACGGCAATAGCCGCCCGCCGGAGAAGGCGGAATTAGAAAGCCTTTGGCTCTGACACCAACTAGAAATTCAGAAGGGATTATGTATTGATAAAATGATTCTGATTAAATGGATAAATTACAAAGACCCTTAAAGGGGTATATATAGGACATAGTAAACCCTAACCTAATATAAGAGACACTACAAATATCTAAATGCCCTTGGCTTATTAGAAATATAATCAAGACATAAAACATAATAATAAATATAAACACCATATTCCAACAGAGGAAGCTCATATGCTTATGGTTAACACTAGCGTCGACTAACTGATCTATCTTTGACAAAGAAAAACTATTCTTTGGGCATGCACGATTCATATCAATGAAGTCTATGCAGACTCTCCACTTTCTGTTGCTCTTCCTTATGACTATTAGGTTTGACAATCACTTGGGGAATTGAACTTCATTTATGGACTGTGCCTCTAGAAGTTTTCCCGCTTCCTTCTCAACCTTAGACTTCTTGGGAACAGCTCGTCACGCCTTTTGGGTCACTGATTATGACACATCACTTTCGAGTCTATTCCTAGTATGTCATATGGCCTCCAGGAAAATACGTCTTTGTTGCTTTTGAGGAAAAGAACCAACTATTTCTTCTCTTCTTCCGTGAGTGAATTTTTAATCAGTTGATTGTCATCAAACGCTACCCCTAGCAAGGGTTCCATAACACGATCGTCGGGGACAATTGTGATTTCTTCAACACCAAGTCACCCATACTTTTGGTGATATTTGGAGGGTATGGAGTCTTTCTCTAGCTCTACAACTTTTTCCTCTTCTCCTGCTTAGGTCAAATAGAAGCTATGAAACATTTTATGGCCAAGGGTTGGCTCCCTCGTATCTCCATGAATCCTTTGTCAGTGATGTTCTTGTGGTAGGTGGATGGTACAGCCATCATGGAGAGCAAACACCCTCTACCAAGGATAGCATTATATGAGGAGTCTATATACATCACAAGGAACTCAATGAGGTTGGTTATTCCTCTATCCCATACAAGAACTACCTTTCCCAGTGCAAATCCGACCAAAGGAACGACGGCATTCTGCAAGTCTTCTACACGCAAGTTCAACTAATTGAAAATCTTGAGGTACATAACTTTCGAGGAGCTCCCCTAGTCCGACAACATCTTGTCCACATCCCAGTTTGCACCTCTGAGAGTGATGATAAAAGCGTCGTGGTGGGTAATCCTCACTCCGACCAAATCATCATCAGTGAAAACGATGTACTTCGTGTAATCAATATCTTCAATGGGCTTGGTTGGTTCGATTTGAACTTTCATGACTACTGTGAGCTTCTTAACCTCCATTCTGAGGGAATTCCCCTTGATTTGGTTTGGGTTTGAATTGCCATGAATCACCGCAGACCCAAACATTCATCCAAGGCGTTGTCCGGTCTTAGCCCCTAATGGATTGCTACAAATTCATCATCTAGTCTCTAATCGTGCACAGGCTGCACTGCACCTTCCTCCTTCTCTAAGAAGTCGTTTAGGTGCCAAGCCTGAACTAGCTCCTCGAGGTGTGACTTGAGTGCCTTGCAGCTTTCAGTATTGTGATCGTGATGTTTATGGTATGCACATTTCAACGCTTGGTTCCTCTTCTTCAGATCGCTGAACATCTTCTCAAGCCATTTGAAATATTGGCGACCTTTGATCTTGTAAAAGATCTTGTAGATTGGTTCGTGGAACACTGTGTCAACTGCCTTAAATGACTTTTTAGCATCCTTCTTCTCGGCCACTTTTAGCTTCCCACTTTGCTTTCTCTCTAATTTTTGTTCGCCCCCTCCCTATCCTCATTCTTGGGTTGTTTTTGTCGCTCTCCGTCCTGGCTAACTTTGGTCATCGTATCTTCGACCTTGGCGTATTTTTCAATCCTAGCCATGAGGTCGTCGATCGTGATGTCCTCCCTCTTGGTGAGGGGTTGGTAAATCATAGAACCGATTGACTAAGCATTTTGAAGGGTGCCACCACGAATTGCTCGGTGCAATCCTCATCCTCATTATACACCTCCCAGTACCTTTTGGCGTACTCGCAGAGCGAAGTGAATCCATCCGCTTAGGATGGGTGCTACTAGTAATGAATCTGGTTGTGAAAGACTCGTCAAGTTGCTTGAAGGAGGCTATCGATTGGTGTGGTAGCTTTTCAAACCACTTCTGAACGGTGTCTCCAAGACTGAAGGGGAATATTAGTCACACTAATTCTTCATTAGTGTTTTACGACGTCATCGTCTGGCATTATTACCTAATGTGATCGATAGGATCAGTCTTTCCGTTATAGATCTCAAGTAACTTCTTGGAACTTTGTTCACGGTCCGGTCCGGTCCGGGTTTAGACATTATTATGGACCGGACCGAATAAATCGGTCCATGTTTATTAAGACCCGATATCGGACATGATTAATCGGGTTCGGTCCAAGTGTGTTTCGGTCCTAATAATGTTCCGGTTCGGTCCAATTCGGTTGGACATGGTTTGATTAAAAAAATTGGAAAAAAAAAATCAATTTTGCTTTTTTTTTTTGCTGTTTTTTCATGTTAAAATTCAGCATCTTTTTTGGCAATAACTTTCTCCTTAAAACTCATTTTGGCCTACTGTTTTTTTGAGGAAATCTGCAATTTTTTGCTATGACTTCTCAATTTTTTTGATAAAATCAACAGCATTTTTTTTATATAAATTACTGCTCAAAAATCTGTTATAATATGCCAAATAATATGCCCAAACCAACTGAAAAAATCTGCCCATAATATGCCTAAAACCTGCTTAAAATACATGTAAAAACCTGCTTAAAAATCCTAAAAAGAATGGCCATTGACAAGCAACTTACTTAGCATACTGAATAATAAAAAGACCATAGAAACAAAAGTAATCAAGTTTAAATATTTCAATACAAACAAACTAGTACTGCTAAAAACAGAAATCAAAATCTATTATCCGCTCTTCCATATCAATGTCGTTCAACCCACATTGCCACTTCAATCTTCAACACGTAGAGATCCCAACAACTCTACAAAACATTAAAACAAACAACAATCATTAGTAATACAATATAAAAATTTTATCTTACAAAATTATGATATGAAAACAATATAAAGTAAACAATTACCCGTATCAAGCTTTTCCAATGGTTGAATGTCATCCAATGCATCTCAAATATTAATTGGTTTTGGTGAAGACCGGCGCCAATTTTGTGCACAAACAAGGGCTTCTACCGTATTAGGGGACAATGAGCTACGAAATGGATCAAGAATACAACCTCCCATGCTAAATGCGGATTCAGATGCTACGGTAGACATGGGTATGGCCAATACGTCCCTTGCTACATGAGAGAGAATTGGATATTTGGTTTGATTATTCTTCCACCAAGTAATAATATCAAGTATTGCTCTCCGCCTCACTTGTCTCCAACAAGTATTTTTCAACTTCCGACTTGGCCCCAAAGTTGTCTTCGGCCTCTACATGCCTTTTAAATTGAGAGGCCAAAAATGCACGCCCATCCATATCGTCATCATCATCATCAACCCCAACCAAGTTTGGTGATTGATTTGTGGTGCTTGGGGATGGATTGAAAAAATGATGACCATGATACCACTCAAAGAGACGAATTATTGTCTCTTTCACTTCCATAGTCAGCTCTATTGCCATAATAAAACCATGCAACTCTCCAAAATAATATTCAACATATTTTAATTTGTATCGCGGATCAAGGACAACCGCAACAAACAACAAGAAATTTATTTTTTCCACATTCCAATATTTGTCAAATTTTGCTTGCATGTTCTCGGTCGCCATTGAAGATAAGACATAATCACCATTGTTTCTCAAACGAACTAGCTTGCTTTGAATTACGATAAGCTCGTGAAAAAAAAGCATTGGGAGTGACATACAAAGACCCCGAAAATTTCAAGGTTGCATTGTAAAAAAAATTTAGAAATTTAACAAAACTTCTCACTTTATCCCAATCTTCCCTTTTTGGTGAGCCTAACTTCCCCACTCCAACTCCTCTACCTCTACCATCCTCATCATCCACATCATCATCATCTTGTTCTCCACCAAAGTATCTCTTATATTGTTCGTCATCCTCATCCATCCTATCAAAAACTTTCTCAAATTTTAAAGCCGCCTCCAACATCATGTATGTGGAGTTCCATCTTGTCGGAACATCTAGACATAATAAACTCTTTGATTCTATTTTCACTTTTTCAACATATTTCTTGAATTTATCTAACCTAGATGGTGAAGACTTTACATACTTTACGGCTCTTCGCACTTTAGCAATTGATTCATCAAACTCCTTCAAACCATCACTCACAATGAGGTTGAGAATATGTGCACAACATTTGCAAATATTCATGCTCTCATATGGTACCTTTTTAAGATTTTGTTTTTCTCCTCAAATGGTGAACGGTACCATTATTAGAGCTAGCATTATCAACCGTTAAGGTAAAAGTACCCTCAATCCCCCAATTAATCAAACAATCTTCAACAACCATCCCAAGCTCTTCACCTTTGTGAATTTTAACTTGACAAAAGTTGAGAATTTTTTTGTGAAGTTTCCATTCCTTGTCAATATAGTGGGCGGTAAGACACATATAGTTTATTTTTTGAATCGACGTCCATGTGTCGGTTGTAAGACATACCCTTTGACCATTCAACTCACTTTTTAACTCTTTCTTTAATTTTTTAAAGACATTGATACAATCTCGTGCAACCGTGGTTGGGCTAAAGCCATAAATCTCCTAAACCCTTCATTTCCTACGAATCGAAATGGAAGCTCATCAATAATTAACATTTCCGCAAGTCCCAGTCTACAACCCTCTACATTAAATGCTACGGGCAAAAGATTTGTACTTGGACCACCTACCCCCTCATCTTTTTGTGGCAGAAAAGACAATTTTTTTTGCCCATTATCATCAACATTATTCTGATTATATTCATACTTTCGACAAAGGGGGGTGTGGTTTCTCAAGTTCTTAGTACCATTTTTTTAGTATCACACACGTATGAAATACCACAATAATTACATGTCGCGCAGGGTTTTTTTGTCATTATTTTTTGTGAAATGATCCCATACCGTTGAATGGTTTTCTCGCTTTGGCGGAGATTCTGGCATCGACGGCATACCGACGGCATACCGACGGCATCGTTAGGACCATGACCATTAATAGTTGCGTTAGTGGATTTTGGGTCTCCACCAACCTATAAATTTCAGATTGCCAAAAAAAATAACAGGCTTATTATTAGTATTACACAACACACATTACAAACTATGAAAAAAATATTACACAAGACACACATTACTCAACAACACATTTATTACCTGTTGATTCTCAATCTCTTCCATATTCGACCTTACAAGTTACAACGGCAAATTGAATATTGATTACCTGCTAAAAAACACAATAAGCTAAACAAATTAGCCAAAGAAACCTCAATGTGTGTTCAACCATATATGTTGAAATCTAAAGTTCAAACACATTTATGTTGAAATCTAAAACCAGATATCTGTTGAAACCCAAGCCAGATATCTATTAAAACCCAAACCATAATCGAAAACCAGATATCAGTTTCAACACATTTATTACCAAAACGAAAATCAACGGCGATGACGAACGAAGGAAGAAAATCAGTCTCAACATCAGTTCATTCAGGAAGAAAGATACCTGCGATTAGGCGGAAGGGCGGAAGGGCCAGTAGCAGCGAAGGGGGCCAGCAGTGGCGAAGGGGGGCCAGCAGCGAAGCAGTCGCCTTTTCTTTGGAGAAGAGGAGAGAGAGAAAGAATGAGGTCTGAGGGTTTTTGGGTTTGAAACCAATTCGTGACCTAGCTAGTTATTGTATTAACATGAATATTTCTATTATTTAATGTCGGTCCGATCCGGTCTTAGACCCACTTTTTAAAACCAAACCCAAGACCGACCCGAATACATTCGGTCCTTCATTTTTAAAACCGAATTTGGACCGAATTTTTAAAAACCCGTAAAAGTGGGTTCGGTTCGGTTTAGTTCAGTTATTTCGGTCCATTCGGTTTGATGCACACCCCTACTTGGAAGGATCAAACTCTTCTATAGATCTGCTAAAAAGTGACTGTCATATAAATGCTCTTCTGGCGAGCTCCTTGGTAGTACGAGCCCCTTAATGGGTTGGGTGTCTCTCTACCTCCCTCATGGTGAAGTCACAGAACTTTCTGTCTCCTCGTCGATCATTGTGGTCTCCCTTTGGGAAACCTTCGGCGAGGAGAACAATCCATCTGTCGCTGAGTACTCCTTCCTCAGTTGCGAGCTTTGCTCATCTAAGGGTTAGGAGTTCGTGATCGGAATTTAACTAGTGGTCTTGGTTGGGTGAGTAAGACATCCTAAGAATTTAACTAGTGGCAAAGAACTCAGATCAATTCCTACGGACAATGCCAATTGTAGGTGGTAATTTACTATAGTGTTTGTATCCAATGCACACAAGCTAAATTAAGAGAAGTATTCAAGGATGAAGATAAAAAATGCACAACACAAGAATATACGTAGTTCGGTAGTGCCTAAGTCCACGATGTTTGAGGTTTGCTCTTTTATTAACTCAAAGAACTGGTCGGCAGAGTTAAAGTACTGCTCGACGATACAATATCACGTGTTCCTCTCAATGAGGGACGAGTTTACATTTATAGAGAAGATTTGGAGAGTCCTAAGATCTGTCGGTTAATATCCCTAGAAGTTCGGACATATCCCTAGAAGTTTAAAATACTCCAAGTGATAGATACGCGAGAGTATTCCGTGCTTTGGACTCTTTGTTAACTTAATGCACAAGAAGCTTGGAGGCTTGTGCCAAGTACGTGCATGACACGTGTTATAGTAATTCTGATCCCCACAAAAGCATTCTGAAAGGATTAATTTTGAGGACCCCAACCTTGAAACCATGATGACTTCATCAAGAAACAACAGTGGTAATCCCCATTCCACTTCTGTCACGGTGGCTTTTCTATCTTCCTCGGTAACCCACGACACCTTGAGCTTGTTCTAGTTCACTTTGTAAAGCTTCCCATAAACCATGTCCAGCCCCTCCTCGTAGAAGATCTCTATTTCGGATTGTAATGATCTGTTTGTTTCATCCCATCACAGTTCGGGAAGTCCATGATAAGGGGAAGCCTTCTCCTTGGAGACGGAAGTGGCCATTCCACCCTTAATGTGGGTCTTTGGGACCAGGAGCTCAAGTTTTTCCACTGGGGGTATACCTGAGATCTTATAGAAAACATATGATTAAGGGAAATCCTAAGAAGTTCATAAACCAACCTTTTAAGTCTTAGTCACGTGGAAATGGAAAGCCTAGAATAGGGGTTTGTAGTTTTTGAACTCAATCATATAGTAGAAATATATTTTTTCTTCTAAAAAATAGCAAATCAATTTTTTGTATTCTTTTCAAACTAAAATACCAAAAACCAAATTAAAAAGGAATATAATACACAACTAATCAAAGATAAGAATCATCATGCATGAATTACCTATTTTATACCATAAGAAATAATGCATCAAGTAAGTATGAAAAAAATAATAATAAGCACACATAATCTATAGAATGATACGAACTACTAGCCCGTGACATAAACCATTCGTTGTTCGAGATTGTGAGAATCCAATGGTACACGCAAAGGTAAAATTTTCACTCCAGTTGTATTCTTTTCCTTTATACTTGGTACTTAGGGTTATGACTTCCTGGTGGAACTAACCAAAGGCATGGTGGACATCATTTTTTGTTCAATGATAAGAAATTGAGGTTTAGAGCATATATTTTACATTATTGGTAAAGTAGCTAGTGCAAGTGCTATAGTGAAAATGAGATTTCATGAATCCTCTCTCCTAAGTTTTTCATACGTGGTGAGTTGATCTTAGTTTCGTTTTCATATGGGAAAATATTATTTTAATCTTTCTCAATTTTAACGTTTACAAATTCTGAGTTCCAAACATTGGCTTAATTTATATTTTACGAGAATACTCACATATATTTTTAGTTAATTTTGGCTCCACCACTTTAACCTTAGACCAGTACAAATTAAATTTCAGGGTTTAATTTTCGTACAAGTTTGGCCCCATTCAAACCCGATTAAGTCTTGACCCAAGATTTATTAAGCTAAATGGGCAGACTTTGATCTTGCTCGATCCAGTTGACCCAAGCTTCTAAGTACTTGAGAAGTCAGGTTGATATTATTAGTTTTGAGTTTCAAGACAATATTCTAAGGTATGTTTGATTGAAGAGATGAAAAGGAAAATATTTTTCTTGGAAGCTATTTAAAGAAAAACTTTTAATTTTGTGAATTTGATTGTAACGATAAGGAAAAATGTTGTTAAGATGGAAAATAGGATGTATATATATTGGGTATTGTTTACCAACTAGCAAGAAAAATAATTTCATACGGGGGAAGGTAGGAAAATAAAAGCCGGAAAATTGAAAAATTAAGCTAGTTCTATATTCTTTAATCAAGAAAACGTTTCAATGGGATATAAGGTTTGTCAAACACTACCAAAATATTAAAAAACAATAAAGATTTGCTATTTTACATGAAAAATCATGATTATCAATCGCACCATACGTTCAAAGTCATTTTTTTCAAAACAATAATTTAATTAGGATAAATCACAATAACGATAGCAAGACGAAAAAAAAGATTGAATGAGTATAATGACTAGATGATGGTGGTATTCATAATGTCGAACATACACCTTGCCTGGGTGCAAAATCATTTAAAAGATATGAATAATTGAGTTGCAGAAAAATGGCTGACGTGCGAACTATGTTGTTTTCTTTGAGGTTGTTTTGTGTCTCTACGAAAAAGCCCGATGCTGAAGAGTGGAAATAAAATGAGAGCCCCGAAGATACAATCTTAAACTCATTTTTTTGCTTTGCAGAAGAAAAAAACTACATAAACTACATATCTTATTTATAATGTTGGAGGTCATATCCCATTCTAAAGGTTGTGGGAAACATGGAAGAATACGTGGATAGCAAAAGAAACGTGTGGGGAAAATCTCAATTAGTTTTGGAGACCAAGTCAATAAAGAAAAGAATATGAACAGGTTCGAAATGCTCAATAAATCCGATTAAATTTTTGAATTAAAATCAATTATTAATCAATAAATTTTATTAATTATTTAATTAAATAAATGAACAAATTTTCTCCACAAAAATATTTTTATTAAAAACCACAAAGGTGTGTCAGACGGGCGGGCAGTGTTGGCAAGTGTGTGGTTTTTGTGGCCAAAACCCGATTTATGGATCATATATGCCATCTCCCTTTTAAACACTTGAGATATCCCATTGGAATCCAAACCCAAGTGCTTGAGTAAGGTTTATTAACACCACTATTTTCTCTCATTCTTCCTGCATGAAAGGAAGCCAAAAAAATCCAAAAGTCCAAAAATCAAGTAATTCAACAGATAAAAACTAATTATTGACCATAGCAACATCGCACAATTAATGTTAAAAAAATAAGATATTGCAAATGATTGCTAAGCATTTGAATTCTTGTGAAATTTTTCTAACAATCAAAATAGTTCCTTAAAAGGAGGCAATTGTCGGTCAAAAAGTTGTTTCCATTTTCAATACTCTGTCAAACTAGTAAGAGTAAGAAGTGACATCACACAACACAGCAGTAAGTAAAAATAAAATTAGATTGTGTACCTTCGTGAGTAACTTTTAACACCTGCACCTTCTCAAGCCCATAGTACCGGGCTATAGCGTCAATCTCTAATATTTGAGGCAACTGAAAGAATTAAAAAAATATATTAATTACATATTTAACTGGCCAGTAGTTAGATCAACGGTATAAAAAAAGGGATCATTTGCAAGAAGCCTCTTTGTGTTATAATTGATATATGTAACGTAATCATTTACTTGAATGTAGCAAGCATAATATAATTTATGTAACAAAAATAGATGATCCAACAATCTGTGTAGCAACAAAACGTTCTTCAAAGAGCATCCATAATAGGCAAATTAGAGATTCAAACCTTGCAGTTGGCTATCATGAAAGGAACTTCACATAGTGGGGATAGGTAAATAGTTAACTGTAGAAGTGTATTTGGATTTCATACAAACTACATTCGTTCTTATGAATTCCAACGAACTAATGTAATTCACATGAACCCAAAAAAAAAAGTAAAACTATTTATTTGAGAGCCTGGTTTTGCTTCTAGTTGCTAAGTATTTCAAATAAAGACATGATAATTTATTGATTACTATCAACACATCGATCTTTAGATTCCATTCCGATCAATCTATCAAGGTGAATGTTATATGCAAGTGTTTCTACATGCATGTGTATATCTCAAAGTTCCTCAAGGTTAGAACAATTTTTATGACAACAAATCACACAAAAAAGGCAACAAGAAAATTGCATTCTACCTCCCTCGAGGATAAATGCTTAAAAAAGTGTTTTTTCCCATGTTAAGTAAATTCTTAAGTAAACACGGAAAAATCTTAAAAATTTAAATCTGCTTTTGAGAAAGTACTATAAATCTACGGTCAGATACATATATATATATACACACACATATATATACATATATTATGAAATCAATGTAAGCAATATATCATCTTAATAAGGCATAAAATAAGTTTAGGCCAGTTACGGAAAACAAATGCGATGAAGAGACCTAATATTGAAAATAATAATTGAGTAAATGTGTTATGGGTTCTCTATTTGCACGCGCGCGCGCACACACTTTATATGGGAAAAAAAATATCCAAATAAAAGAGGCAGAATGAAACAACCTCTCAACTAAATCGACACCTAACGTATCACATGGCGGACACAATTGTGAATCACAAACCTATATCATTTACCGCACACCAAAGCTATTCGCGTTCAGCTAGGGTGAAAGTAAAGGACCTTTTAGAAATATTGAAAAAAAAAAATATAGGGTAAACTATATGCCTTAATAAGAAACCCTGGTTGGCTTGGATAAAAGGAGTCATGCTTGGATTAATTAATAAGAAAATTGAGTAAATGTGTGTTGGGTTCTCTATTTGCGCGTGCGTAATTGGATAAATTTTTTTAGGTCCTTAAGTGTATCAACGAGCAGAGTGTTGTATGTTTCTGATCGTCTCCAACAACAGAAAATGGTCAAAAAGGTCCAGGTGATGGCAAAGGGTCATGCACTTGGGAGAAGCTAAACGAGGAATTTAGAGTGGTAAGAGAAATAAAAAAGGATTGGAATTTTTGGAGCTTATACAAGGAGACATGCCCATGGCCACTTCAAGGCCAACAATTGGATGAATTAAGTACAATGCAGTAGTCCTGTTGGCAGTGGAGATTACTGCATTCCTTATGCAATTTTTAGCAATCCCCGTGACAAAAGAGAAATTAAATTGTTCATAAACTTTTCTCAATTGGGGCAACTAAAATTCAACTACCTAGGGAAGTAAATAAAAACTCATTCATTCTCCTCTCAGATGCTTGTTTAAACAATTCAATTATAAATGATTAGTCAACTGTGAAATTTCTTCCGACCTTGAAACACTAAAGAAATTTCACAATCCTGATTTACCAAAAAACAGGTTACCTGGAAAGTCTCCACTTTGAAAGGAAAGTCATCCAACATTTTCTTATCATGGAAGATTATTTCGCTTTGTGAGATCAAAATCACAGTGCATAAACTTTCCTTCTTAATTATATCACTGAGAATACCAATGATAACTGTCTCTCTGATTTCATCAGTACCACAAAAAGAACCAAAATCTGGAAAAACAAATGGAAACATCATATTATAACCAAAAAACGAAAAGATAGACCCAAAAACTAACATTAACTATTGCAAATGGAACATGGAAGATTGACAAATAGATTTAGAACCACTAGATGAACTATAACATCAATAACATGATGAAATCATAATAATCAGCTATTACATTAACTAAAGCTTTTCTTTTTTTTACTCTGACAAGACCGATTTCACACATATTTTTACACTCTAAACCTATAACATTCGCTTCCAAAGGCCATGAGTGCTGTTTAGATCGAGCATTTGCGTTCTTTGAAATTTCTATATTGGTAATTTAGAAGAAAGTTTTTTGGAAAGATATTAGCCTTTTGTCTTTTAAGCTTCCAACATGATTAATGAGATTTTGTATGCGAATTTACCATTTTATCTTCCAGGAAAACACAAAGCCTTGGACAAAAGGAGCAGTTAGTCTAATTTTTATCCTCATGTCAAAGGGCGTTGGGAACAGAAATATTAAGATTTGAGATAAAACATTTCTTTATGTGGTATAAAGTTGACCTGTAAAACATTTCACCAGTGTGCAACTATTCATACACCTCACTGCCCTGTTGGACTTGGATAATGAGTATATGGAAATGGACCATTTCAAATTTGATCAAGTGCAATCTTTTGATTACATATTAACCTTGAATTTGATGAAGAATGTACTTGCAATAACTAATGAACTTTCGAAAGCATTGCAACGATTGCAAATGCTATGACTTTGGTGAAATTTTCCTAGAATCGTATGAAAAAAATGAGAAATTATGGGTGGGTACGGAGGCTCTTTCTTTTTTTATGAAATATGGTATTTTGGTTCCTAATATTAAGGATAATTTTAGTTTTTGGAAAGATCAAGGTGAGAAGCGGAGATAACAAATTTATAACATTATGAAGTTGACTTGTTCAACCTTTGCGTGGATAAGCAACTTATTGAATTTAATAACCGTTTAGATGAGGTGAATTCAGAATTGCTTATATGTATGGCATCGTTTGATCCAAGTAACTCATTTGGTGCTTTTGATATATATAAATTGGATCGTCTCCCTAAATTTTATACCGACGATTTTTTGAAATAAGACGTATTGTACTTTGCGATGAGCTTGAGTTGTATAAGTTTGATACAAAAGGAGACTTTCTAAAAGTGAAAGGGATTAATGGTTTGGCTAAGACGATGGTTGGGAAAGGAAAACACGTTGCGAATGGTTTAGTATATAAGAAAGGGCATTTTCCGCTATGAATATCCTGAAAAGTGATCTCCCTAACCGCAGGAGAATAGTTAGTCAAGTGATTAAGAGGTAGAGTTACGTCTAAAGTCTGAATCGGTCTAATCACGTAAAAATACTATTATTGCATTGGATGTTGTATTACTTGATTTATAATTATTTAAAAATACAAATTCTCTGCAAGTGAGTATAGGGTAGAATAAGGAAAAAGATAGAGAATGACCTTTTCATTTGGGTCAGAGCGGAGGTTGGTGGAGATAGAAAAACACTCAATGTCGGTTTTGTTTGTGAAAATGGAAGGAAACTCTGACAGAGAAGAAGAAATTTTGTAAACCCACTCAGCATCTCCATTTCTCACTCTCACTTTATGTCTCTCGATTTAAGGTCGTGAGGTTTGCCACTGAAGCACCGCTATCCAAGGCTTGTTTGTTTGGCTAATATACATAAACAATATCAGACGAAGCATTCATGACAATCAATACATATAGTTTAACTTCGATATTTATCGATTTGCCACCGTTTTGGTATTTGGATAACGGCTCCAATGCGGGAACCAAATACGGAAATAAAAAATATTTTGTGATTGAATTACGCTAGTTTTTATAATTATTACATGGGTGTTATTTTAACGGTTGTCCCACCATATACACTCAATCATTAATATTACTCTTGTTTATAATAGCGCATGTACCCTTTTGTATATATAAACGTTATTTATTTATATAAATTATTTTCAATTGTATATATATTACAATTACTATATATATATATATATATATATATATATATATATATATATATTGTACGGATTAAATATTTAGAAAAAAATAATTAAAAAAATTGTTAAAAAATGTTAAACCGTTTTTTTTATTATTAAAAACAGCTAACATATAAAAAAAAATATGAACCGATTATAATGTTACTTTTTTTAAAATATTAAACATGAGTAATATATTTTCACCAAATAAAAAAATAGAAATTGATTTTCAGTATAACTGTTTAAAGAATTTAAAAAATATAGTATAAAAATTATTCCAGCATACAAATATAAAATAAAACTAATTTTAGTTAAAAAAATATTTCCAGAAAAAAAAAAACTTTTTCCCCAAAAAAAAAAATGATTTCCAGCTAAAAAAATTATTTCCAGCAAAAAAGTAAAAATAAAAATGATTTCAATTAAAAATATATATTTCCAGAAAAAACATTTTCCATCAATTCAAATGATTTTCAACACACCACCCAAAAAATGATTTCCAATTACAAAATATATAATTTTCACCCAAATTAATATGAAAATGCATCCCAATTGATTCCAATTTAAAATATGAAAATGCAAAAAATTAATAATTACAAAATAAAATTGATTTTAGTTTAAATTTATTTTCAGAAAAAACAACAATTTCGAACTCTAAAAAATAAATTCCAGTATAAAAATAAAACTGTTTTCTTTTAAAAAAATTATTTTCAGGAAAAAAAAATAATTTTCAAAACATTAAAAAATTCCAAAAATATTGTGTCGGAGAAGTAGAAACCTCCGGCCTAAAAATTTTAAACCTCCGGCAAAAAAATAATTTCATGTTTCAAAAAAATAAACCGATGTGGTCGGAGAAGAACAAACCTCCGGCTTAAAAATATTGTGTTCAAAACAAAGTACAACGAACCTCTGACCAAATCCTAAACCTCTAGAGATTAAAAACTAGAAATTACAGAACACAAAAAAATTATAGAACACCAAATCGAACAAATCTGGAGATTCAACCAAATTGAACACAAAAAAATTTGAACACCAAATCAGAGGTTACTTGATCTTCAAATCCAACAAAACCAACAAAAAATTTGAACACCAAATATATCGAACCCAGAGGTAAACGAGGAGATCCAGAGCTTAAACCCAAATCGAACACCAAATCCGGAGCTTGAACAATCCGTAACTTGAATCCAGAGGTAAACAAGGAGAAATCTCAGATTTATGGTGTTTTGAGAGGAGAGACAGAAAGAGAGACATTGTCATATCGTCATAAGGGATTTATGGTGTGTGTGTGTGAGAGAGAGAGAGTGAGGGAGAGAGAAAGAGAGACGTTGTTATGGTATTTGTGTGTGTGAGGGTATTTAAGGTATTTGAGTGTAAATGTTACTGCTGTTAGACGGGTGTTACTTCGAATCGTTAAAATAACACCCATCCAACAATAATGGAAACTAGTGTATCCCAAGCACAAAATATTGTAAATAAATGTACCCCAAACAGTAAATGACCCTTAAAAAAATTCCACACAGGAGACCCGCATAGGGCTCCCCACCCTGAGCCCCTCTCTTGATATTTGGTTTTCTGTTGGGGCATTATACATGTTTTGCTTTTCATCTTATCTTTATTATTATCACCTGTTTTCTTTTCACCCAACTTTTTAGAGCTTTTAAAGAGAGAGTTTTGGAGTTATTGTTCACAAGATTGTGTTTTACAAATTTGAAGTTATCTTCATTCGATAACGAGGTAAGCTTGTGTATTATATGATTGAAGATTGACGTGTGTATTTGATTTTTTTTAATGCTCTGCTTTGTAAATTTTGGAGTATTTTTGTATTTTTGTTCAATATTTACTTATTGTTATTTGTTTATAGTATTGCAAAGTGTTTTTCATTATTGCTAGTTTGTATATATGTTGTTCAATTTTTGTTTAGTAGTAGTGTCGTTTTCCCACAAATTTTCAGAGATTTTAGAGAGAAGGGGGGGGGGGGGGGGGGGGGGAGAGTTTTGGAGATATTGTTCTTGCAATTATTATGGTTTATATATGAAGTTTTCTTCACTCGATAGCGAGGTAAACTTTTGTATTATATGATGATGATTGACGTGTGTGTTTGATTTGATTAATGCTTTGTTTTATACATTTTGGAGTATTTTTGTATTTTTGCTTAATAATTGCATTGCATTTATTTTTCTTAGTTATATTGTTGTATTTGTTTATAAATTAAATTATATATTGTATTCGTTTATAGGATTTGGAATAATTATTACACTGTTTATTATTTTTGTATATGTTTTTATATATTTTAAGTTTTTAGTTGTAAATGTTGTGGACTATACGTGTTTCTAATTTTTAAATTATATTAGATTAGTTGATAACTATAATTATTTGTATTTGTATCTGTTTCATATATAATTGTAGATGTTTTTAGTTGTATTTGTATGAGATATATTTCTATTTCTATTTTTTGTTGTTTATTTGTGTTTGATATTTTTACTTTATATAGGTTGTAACTATATGTTATTGTATTTGTTTTATTATTGTTATAACATTTTTGTATCATTTATGCACTGTATTTTATATATGCAGTTGTTTATAGTTGTATACGTTTCCTTTATAATTGTTAGTCTTAGTTGTTTTATCTGTTTTATGATCCCTATGGTTATTGTGACAGGTATATCAGTTTACACAAATGATTATGCTTATAATGTTATTTCATACAATATTTATATATAAATATATGTACTAATTGGAACTATGACTATTAATTTTGTAGGTATTTATATTTTTAATTTTACTTAGTATAATTATTTGGGTTGATTTGTCTAACTATTTGTAAAATTAACATGGTAACTCTATCCATCGTGTTTGTAATTGTTTGTAAATATAATTGTAACTTAATGTAAGTATAGTCGTTGATGAGATGTGATTTTTATTGTAACTTTTATTCGAATTTAATTATTTTGTGTTACTTTCTATGAGAATATGTTATTAGTTTTGATTTTATTTTAACATAGCAACTGTAAATATTATCTATGTAAATTAATTGTAATTGTGCTTAGCAAAAGTTTTTTTGTAACTATTTGTGTAAATATAACTAATTCATTTGTGTAACTGTTTGAAATTGTAACACACTAAGTATAACTCTTATTTGTATAATTATTAGTAATTGCAATTATGGCTTAGTGTAAATATTGATGTAATTATTTGTGTTACTATAATTGTTTCATTTGTGTAACTGTTTGTATAATTGTAACATACAAGCTGAAGCTATTTTTTTTGTAATTGTTTTTATTTATACTCGTAATAGTAAATTTTTTATAATTTTTAAATTTTAATACCTTCATTTTGTTCGGGTTATTTTTAAAACCATATGTAAAACATTTCATTATTGATTAGTAAATGGTTGTTTTACTTATTTTGAAATGACAGTCAAGTTTGTGAGAATGCTTCATATTTGCTTAAATATTTTGTTTCATATTCATATGTCGGTCAATAGAGCTAAGTAGGAATTCCAGTGAGTAGGCTTCAGGTTGATCACAATTGAAATTTTGATTCTAGAACTATTGAAAAGTTCACAACCTGGATCGGGAATCGACATCCTATCGTAACATTTGCAATATAATCCTAGTAGTTTATCTTAAACTACGAGAACTTGTATGATGGTTCGAGAACTTATGCGATCATTCAATAGAGGATTGTGACCGATACATCCCAGGAATATATTGAACATGATCACCAATGAGACTCGAGTTTAAGGGGCTATCTTGATTAGACTCGAGCGATCTCACACCATTTGCTAAGGGTGCATAAATGATTAATCATTAGAATTATGACGATTTGAATGCTTATGTAGTGGTTATTTTAATTGCTATGGGTGCGATTCAATTTTGGATTGAATCAAATGATCTCCTCACATTGAATGACAATTATATAAGTAGTCCTGAGATCTTAATTCGGAGGAATCCACATCCGAGGATACTTTGAATTGAGATACCCCCTTGGTAAACTTATAAGATTTGTTTTCACCAATAAACTCGATTAATGGATTATTTATAATGTGGTGGAGCAGCAAAATAAGTTAAGTGTGAGAATCAAGGAATTGATTAGATGTTGGATAAGTCAATATGTGGCAAGTTGATTTAACCAAATGAGTATCGAAAGCATAATGTGGGGAATCACATTATCTACCCAATAAACTTTGTAAATAAGGCCTCATTATGTCTAAGTGATTTCTGAGATAATTATATTGGATTGCAATCATAATTATTTAATGGAATTAATTATGGTTAAATAAAGAAAGGAACTAAAATTGTGATAAAAGTGATTTGTTTTTTTCGAGTATTTACTTGGAGCTAATTTAATTATTTATCTTGGGTCCCTGGTGTAATCCATATACCCAAGTAGTTAAGCCCATACTCTCATGAAAATCAGTTTATCCCAAGTCCACCCTTTGTACTTGTATATTAAGGTGTGAAAAGGGGTTTTAATCATGATTATTCATCATTAGGGCTTGAGGGGGTGAGAGAAAATATCATTCACATTTTTAGCGAAGAGGGCTAGAGAGAGACCGTCATATCTCAAGTTTTAGCAAATGTTTTCATCTCAAAAGGTATCCACCCACCTACCTGACTTTGGGGAGTGTGGTGTTTTGAGCCCCGAGCGGTGATGCGCCCAGGGGGAGCCTGCATGGTGGATTCTTTAGGGTGTTTATCTATCGTTTGGTCGCTTCCCCTCGAGGATGGGTTATGGGCTTGACGCATGTCGATGACTTTTTACATCATATCCAGTTTTCGTTCACACTCCTGGTTTAGGCCTAGGCCTATAGGTGTGTTTCATGCTAACGGTTCTTGATTGTTCAGAGTCGCCAGTTTTTTTTATATAAAAAAAACAAAAGGTTCGGGTTACCCATTTCGGGATAATTCTAAGGTATGTTTAGGTCTGCGATTGTTTCATAGATTCTTGTTATAGGGTTCAGGAACTGGGTTATGAGTGGCGAAGGTGTTAGGTACCCCACTTGTTCTTTATGCTTCCTTAATTATATTACTATTGCTCTTTACATTATTTTATTACTTTTTAGTTTATTTTATAACATGCTTAGAAACTGTAGTTTTGAGAATCCCTTAAAACGTTGATAGGTGCTTAGGTATGAAGAGGATATAAGTGAGAGGTGTATATACGCCACGTAAACTAGTGTGGGTACACAAGGGTACTTATTAACGACTTTATATTTGGGTAACAGATGGACGTTAATCTATATGAAAATGTGCAAGAAATCTCATCTTAGGCGACAAGTGGCCATCCATGTTTGTAGTGGTTCGAGGTAGCTCTACTTGAGTAATAGAAGGTCGTTAAGGTTATGTGTGTGTGCTCATAATATTAATGGTCTGAGATAGTTTGATATCTCATTCGAGATTTGAGGAGAGATAAAAAGGTAATATGAGAGATGAGATATGGTTGAATCTCAATGGGAACAATATATCACGAGGCATATTGTTGAGGCTTGTGCTTACGAAAAGGACTCGGTATTGCGCCTATGTATTAATGTATCTATAAGATCAAAGCCTACGTAGTTCGATTTTAATTAGTGTATATGTGTTTGAATGTTTGTATGGAGGTGCACGAGAGGTCATGAATTTGAGATAATTTGATGTCTTGTTTGATTTAGAAAGTGATAACAAAGGTGAGAGATGGTTGCATCTTCATGGAGACAATATATCGTGAGATATATTGTCGAGGCTTGTGCTCACGAGAAAGACTCGATAATATATCTATGTACTCATGTAGTCACAAGATCAAAGCCCACGTAGTTCGATTATTTGTTCACGCATTTCAACATGATGTGTGTACAAGTGTATAACTTGGATTACGAGAGGGAGAAGCTATATGTGGTCTAGAGGGTAGCTTTGGTGGAGGGCCAAAATGGGAGTTGACCCTAAAAGTTTTCGACAAAGATATTCATGTATGTTGGGAGATCACTAACTAGAATGTGTTGTTAAAACTTCAGGATAGTTTAGAGGTGTATATGGAGAAGATATACTGTATTTGGTATTGGCCAGAATCCACCAACAGAGATCTAAGTACGACTTATCAACATGATTAAAATCCTGGAGGTGTCGTAGTCCTCGAGTTGGTACTCCGTTATTTGGACCGGGGATTGATGCATCCCTAATAGATAATACTTGAAGAGACGTATTATAAGCCTTGGGCTTCACGAGTTTAGTTCAGTATAGAGCCTACGTGCCCAGGAGGACTTGAAATCAAAGACAACGTAGTTCCAACAAACGAAACATATTTACGAGTGTAACTGACGAGATACGGGTATACAATGTAGAGCTTTACGGTATTTATGGAGCATAGTCCTTAATATAGCATTTATATTTTGTTAGATTAATCTATTTATATATTAGAAATATGTTAATCAACGGTCGATTCTTGATAAGTATTTTTACAAAAACACATATTTAGGGGTGTCGTCGTAGCGAAGGGCTTTGTTCGCTAAGAGAAGTTGTGGGAGTAGCCAGATTTTAGACTTTAGCTTGTGCAAAGTATTGGGATGACTTGGTTCGATGAAGTTTTCCTGAGAGCAGTTCTGGAAAGTATGTTTTCATATTTGTATTTAGTCAGTCTAGCATTTGATTATCATTTATTTAACATATGAGAAAGTCAATTCATTAAACAAATGTGTTTGGTTAGAAATGAGGCTTTAAAATATAATCGTTTTAAAGTGCATACCTGGTCCCCAAAATGGGGGACGGGATAAATGAGATAAATAGATATGGACATTTTATCGTAATATATATGGGGTATATCATCTAAATTCATGCAAAGTTTTTTTACCCTTGTAGGAGGATACAAATATCCTTCTACGAGGGTGCGAGCGTCATCGAGCTCTAGGGGAGCGTTCCGCAGGTGCCCCACACATAAATTTTCCCGTGTGTTAGGTGTGTATCCTCACCTGTACAGGGGGTTTTTGGTAACCTCATGACTTGTTATTCTTCCTAGTTAGCGGGAACTGAGGGTAGGAAGATTAAGGGCTCCTTTGGTTATGTGTTTAGAAAATTCGATTTAAACGCTGTTTTTAAATTTATTTTTATGAGTTTATAATATTAGTGTTCATTTGACAAACTTGCTTTTAAATTAAATTTTCTCAAAATTAGTAAACTTTTGTGTGTGTGTGTGTGTGTGTGTGTAGAGAGAGAGAGAGAGAGGGGTTCTTAACCTGAAATCAACGACCCAAAAGCTCCTTAACCTGAAATCAACGACCAACCCAACAGCCTAAGCAACTTGGGCCACCTCCGATATTCTCCGAATCAACATTTAAATACCCTATTTTAAACCCACCATCCATGGCTGACCCAATCTGACCTAAATCCATTTAACCCTCCAGCAGTCAGTACCTCCGACAGTTTTGGATGTTGGGTTAATGGCGTGGCTGAATTCGTAAGAGGTTCTCACTTTGGATTGGTGGTAGAACCAGGTTTTCTGAGGGTTCGTAGGAGATTGCCGGAATGGTGTCAGGGCGAGGATAAGGGGTAGTGGGTCGCATTAGGTGGGGCGGGGGAGTAAAAATTGAACTTTAATTTATATATATATATATATATATATAATATATATATATATACGTAGGGTGAGGATCCCAAGTTAAACTAGAAATCAAATTTTTTAATAGATTTTAACAAAATAATACTTAACAACCCATTAATTTTAATTTCTTTGTTGTAATTGGTCCGCGTTAGCGAAATTTTTTTCAACTAGTGGCCTACCACGGTGGGGGTGGGGGTGGAGGGTAGGGGGTAAGGGGGTCTTGAGTCACACGTATGTCCTTTGTCGCTGGCGCGCGGACCAATTACAACATATGAATTAAAATTAATTGGTAGGGAGATTAAGTGTGAACATATGATAACCCAAACTCTTGGAGGGAGAGAGCTCCGAGGGGGTTGTTGGTCACCTCATGACTGGCTAAGAATCTCACTTTCGATAACTTATTCCATCTTATATCCCATCCTAAGTTACACCAAACATTGGATAAGATAATTTTATCCAATACGAACCTCTTATACGGCGCATCAAACGAGGCTTTAGTGTTAAACACAAATTCCTGACATAATTGTATTTAAAAAAATAAAACAAAATTACACTTTATAACTGAACAGGACCTACGTATTAACATGGAGTATTCCAAATTCTGCGAGATTTTTTTTTGTGTGTGTGTGTGGGGAGGGGGGGGGAGGGGGTGGTCACCTCACGACTGGTTATTCTCCCTGGTTAGCAAGAACCACGAGTAGGGAGAGTAAGTGGGAACATATGGTAACCCAAACTCAGGGAGGAAGAAAGCTCCGGGGGGTTTCTCGTCACCTCACAACTAGTTATCCTTCTTAGTTATTGGAAATCCACGGTAAGGAGATTAAGTGTGAACACACGATAACCCAAACTTCGGGAGGGAGAAAGATTCGAAGGGTTTTTTGTCACCTCGTGAATGGTTATCTTCCCTGGTTAGCAACAACTTGGGGTAAGTAGGTTAAGTGTGAACATACAATGACCCAAACTCCGAAAAGGAGAAAGCTTCCGGGGGTTTCTGATCACCTGGTGACTGGTTATCCTTCCCGATTAGAGGTAACCGAGGGTAGGGAGATTAAGTGTGAAAATATGACAACCCAAACCCTTGGAGGGAGAGAGCTTCGAGGGGGTTGCTGGTCACCTCATGACTGGTTATTCTTACAGGTTAGTGTGAACTGAGAGTAGGGAGATTAAGTGTAAACGTATGGTAACCTAAACTCCGGGAGGGAGAAAGCTTCAATTTTTTTGTCACCTCAAAACTGGCTAACCATTCTAGTTAGAGAGTAGGGAGATTAAGTGTGAACATCAGTATAACAAACCCTGGGAGTGAGAAAGATCCGGGGGGTTACGGTCACCTCATGACTGGTTATCCATCCTGGTTAGGGTGAACCTGTGACACCCCGACTAATTAAATACCGGGTAGCTACTCCTTTATTAAATTAATACAAAATGCCAAGTTGGTTCAGTTAATAGCATCACTGTCGAAAAACATTTTAATGATTTCTAACCACCTAGTATTGAAAAAGTAAGTTGTCAAATTTTAAATTGAATCTGATTAACATGCAACAAGTAAAATGTAAAGGATAACATAACCATTCACAATAAAATCCAACTATAGTAAATCAACAAGTAAAAATGAGTCTAGAGGAAATACTCCTCACAACAATCCCAATATAGAAAGAAATAAAATGAGTCTGCATCCTGAATTAATTACAAACCAAAAGTCTGAATAACTGAAGGAAATGAAATGTCTCTAAAAGAAATGGGCGACATGCCCTACAACTGAGAAAATCTGAATATAAAGTCAAGGCAAATGAAGCGTCTACTAGCAAGGCCCTGTAACTTCCACAACAGCTACAGCTCGTCACCTGACTGGAAATACTATGCATGGTGTCCTTGTGGCTGGGCACCTAAAAAGGTTTTTATAAAAAAAATAGATTTGAAAGCAAACGGGTCAGAGCCCGAAAGCGGAGAGTATTTTAAAAACAGCAAGTGTTTTAATAACATTAAAACAATGAATGCAAAGTACATGTTAGGACGTGCTCTCACATGAAATACTCACCTCTCGGCTATTTGTGCACTCCTAACGTACCATACCCATACAAGTTTTTCTCATATCTAACTAGACCAAACAAATACTGTCCTTTCTACTCGATTAGTACTATAAGTCCCAACGTTATCAACTTAATAGAGAGCTTTACTTAAATTTCAAATTTCAAAGTATTAGTAATATAATTTACCAAAAGTTATCTCCTATTTTATATTCTCAATGCGTTACTATAATGATTCTCACATTTAAACATAACAATTCTTTTCATTTAACCGTATATTCTTCACATCATAAATATACAATACAAGCACCCCGAGGCTAAGCTGCGGTGCACACATACTCTGCTATCCATCCCGGTACATCACGTACATAAGGATCACAAATTTCGAATCTCTCAGGAATTGTTAGAACAAGCACAACACACGAAAATGGAGGCGAACATAATTCAACATATCCATGGGTCACGTACATACCTACGCTCCATAGTCAGCTGACTTATTAACTCACAAATAAGTCATTCTCTTGAACTATGTCCTCTGGGTACCACTTTAAATCCGGGCACACAAGGAGTAGATGGCCCTAAGCGAACGTAAACCTCCCGTGATAGCAAGTATGGTAGGTATGTCATACACATAAAATCATATACGTATACTAAGCATGCACACATCTTAGTACTTAACATATTTTATTAGTGGTATACTTCTCATTCTTATACCAATATACGTGTCCCCAGTTTATATATACACATCATCCATTATCCTCACGTCGTAATTTGTTACTCACGTTCTAACCCATAAATATCATTTGGTTCAAACCACCCTTCTATGTTTTACTCCTCAATATATTTCAAATGTCCCAATTATATCGATTAGTCATCAAGGAATTGTCATCTCTACAATTAAACAAGGTTACGGAACACTAGAAGTCAAATCAGGTCATAAAGACCAAACTGTCAACTCGTTAGAAGTCTCGTTCGAACAAGGCTGTTCGAACGAGAGCTCATTCGAACGAAGTGGGAATCTAACGAGATCTCGTTCGAATGAAAGGCATCAAACGAACATCCCTCTCGTTAGAAGGCAAACTGTCAACTCGTTAGAAGCTCGTTCGAACGACCTGGGCAGGTCTTCTAACGAGAGGCCAGTTTCGAGCCTAGAATTTCCTTTTTTCGTTTTTCCAACTTTCTTCACCTCTAATCCCATATACAATTCGTCCCAATCGCATTTTAAGGTTTCTAATACACAGTAAACATTCGTAGGTCATAATTAAACATTTATATAGGGCCAAATCTTCCTAAACATCATCAAATCATCAAATCCCCTCAGTTTTCCCCAAATCCCATGAACATGAACCCTAGAAAATTAAATTCATCCATAGACATAACTAAATCCGTTTTTATGATATAAAAGATGTATTTTTATCTGAATAATCACCCTAACATTGTTCTACATTCAATCTCCTCATAAAATTATAGTTCTCTAAATCCAATTCAATGGGTTTTTATCATTCTTCAAGAACAATACAATTTCATAAATTTCCTACGCATGGAAGAAACATTCTTTGCAATTAACAAAATTAAACCACTTGCCTTATGTCTTTCTCTGATTTTGATGTCGAATTGATGAATTGTTCTCTCTCTCTGCAGAATTCTCCTCTCTCTCTCTCTTTACAAGTTCTTTTTCTCCAAGGTGACAATGGTGGTTAAGGTTGCCCCAGGAAGCTCTTGAAACTAATTCCAATAACCCCCGTAGCCCATTAAGTCATTAAGTGTAGTTAGTGGGTTTAGTGGGTAAATCAGATATTAATTTCTAATTTTCGTCGGTTTTAATTCCCAAAATTCCAAAATTACCAAACTACCATTTTTCGTTGCCGGTATAGCCTAAAAATGCCCCGGGACCCAAACTAAACCCCCGGCTAGTGTTTTCTGACTATTTCGACCCTTCCAGACGCGTTGGCGCACTCAAAACGACCATACAATTAATAGAAATAAAATTCACTTTTTAATTAAACAATTACTTTCCTGACGCGACTGTCACACGCGTCTCAACAAAATTTCCCAAATTGCCGTATTTCAATCTCACGACAAGTTTCATAATTCAATATTCATATATAGCCATATATACTCATTAAAATCAAATACCAACTCGCATCTCGCTAGTATTTTTATCCGGATTAATTTCCAATTAATACACATTTAATTCAATTAATCCCATAAATAAATATCATAAAAATACGGGGTATTACATACTTCCCCCCTAATAACAGAATTTCGTCCCGAAATTCGGAACTAGAGAATGGATTTGCAAGAAACGGGTCAGAGCCCGAGTGTAAAAAATGGTTTGAAAACATTTGGCAAGTATTTAAAATGTTGAAAGGAAAATACCATATACATGTTATCTTTACGGTTCTCACTTGAAATTTTCACCTCTCAATTATTGTGCATGCCTAACATACCTCTATATAATTATACTTAACATTGACACACCTAATAGGTTTGTAGTCATAAGCCTTCTAAACCATCCCACAATGTATACACCCGTATATCACGTTATTATATGATTCTATAACTCTCCAACTCAAGTGGTAATTTATCATTTAATTGTTAAGTGTTCACAACTTACATTAATTTGGATTCCTTCATATTTATTATCTACTAGGTCCGCAGAGTAAAATATAACACAAGGGTATATATATATATATATATATATATATATATATATATATATATACTAATGCTACACCCCTAGACTCGGCTCTTGGTACATGTATACTTTGCTATCAAGTCCCACTACATCTCGTACTAAAAAAGGACAATTGGCTCGGTATCTCTCTCGAACCATAAATACAAATCACATAAACTTTTGACGCGAACATAGTCCCTAGCCAAATGGTTCACGCACATACCTACGTTGCCATTCAACCATCAAAATGATCATACGCTCAGATAGCACGTGCCCAAGGTCCTTTGTTGTGGGTACAAGTCTAAAGTCCCCCCAATGGGCTCATTAGGATAAGATCGCCCATGAAACTAAAACCTCCCGCTATAGCAAGCAGCGTAGGTATGTCATACTAATAATAAATCATACTATAGGTATTCACACAACTTATTAACATAAGTAGGTATACACAAAACCCGCTTATGGATTCAAACATAGTATATTTTCTCTAATACTCATGGCATTCTTTAACTTACAATTTACTCTCTCTATACTAACTTATAAAATATGATTCAAAACCCTAAGAATCTTTTATAGTGATTAACGCAAATTTTCCATTACTAATTTCTAATAATAATCACCGTATGTAATTCCTTTTCTCTTTAAGTAACTAAGTCACGATGTTGAAACCCAATCGGACAAAATTCACCATTTCTAAAATCTCGTTAGAAGTGCCCAAAGTGTCGTTCGCACGAAGCTTCTAACGAGCTTGACTTTCAAAATCTCGATAGAATTGTCGTTCGAAAGAGGTTGTTGGAAAGAACTTCAAATGATATTAACTCTGAATTCTCGTTCGATAACTCATTATTGGTAATCTCATTCAAACGAGGTCGTTTGAACAACTTCCCCAGGTCATTGAAACGAGATTAACCCACTTCGTCTCCTACCTACAAAAACTGCGTTTTTCCACTATTTTAATTTCTTGAAACACATAGTTCTTCTCCAAACTTAAATCTAAGGTCCCCAAACATTAAACACATCAATAGGCATAATTCCTAACATAAGAACATCATCAAAAATTAACGATTTCTCCCAAGAATCAATTATTTCATAATTAGCAATAAAACCCTAAATTTTATGTTCTTCCATGTTTATATACCAACAAGTCAAGATTTATTACACCATTAATAATTCCCTATAATTTTATCTCATTTCCCAACATATAAGAATCAAGTCTACATGTAAGACCTATCCAAGAACATAATTTTATCATCTCCAAATTATTCCAAAACATGGTGTTCATATAAAAATCATCCTAATCTTATATGGATATGTCATATGCTCATAGTTTGCAAGTTTAAACACTTGCCTCTATATGTAGATCTAATAGGTTGAAGATGAAATGTATGGACGTTCTTCTCTCTTCCCGATCTACGCAACGATGGTTGTTTTAGTGCCAGAATTGTAGGATTTGGCCTTGAGATCTCCTCTATTATTCCTCTTATGGGCTCTCTATAATTTCTCACATTCTAACCCTCACTCCATTTTCTTATCAGATATATTAAATCTCCAATTTTCGTAGGTCTAATAGCCCCCAAATTACAAATTACCAAAATACCCCTCCGGGGTGTCAGTTTGTCTTGAAAGTGCCCCAAGACCCAAACTAAACCCCCGTGTAGACTTTTTGAACTATATTGAACCTTTCAGACTCAATGGCACACTCAAAATGACCATATGAATAACTTAAAAATTAATTACTTTTTATCTCACAAATGACCTTTATAACTGCTATTTACCGTCATAATTTCGGGGGTGACAAAAGAAAATTTACAACTCCTAACAGCAGTCACAATTTTTTATAACCCCTATGGAGTTATGACTGGTGACCCCAATTTGTAACTGCTATTCGTAACTTCTGTCAGCAGTCACAAATATAACATTCGTAACTGCTCACAACAATTACGAATGTTATATTTGTGACTGCTGACAGCAGTTACGAATCATATATTTGTGACTGATGTTAGCAATTACAAAATTGATAGTAGTGACAAATTTATGACTCCTATTAGCAGTTACAAAATTGAATTTGTTAAATGTTGTAAAAGCTATTACAAATATCTTTATATTTTCACAAAATGATGAAATAATGAAAGTAAAATAAATATCATGATAACAAGTCTAAAAATTTTGACAACATTTCATTTATATTTCTCATATTCCAAATATCCAGTACACATAAAACTTGTTCAAACTTAATTTAACATCAAACAACTCCTAAGTGGGCGCCAAGTACAAAATGAACATAGAATAAAAAAATAAACTAAAAAAAATAACGACACAACACTTCGATGACATGGAATGTCATGAACATGTAACAAATCATTCTAAATCTAGACCAGGAGTCACCACGCAGTGGATACGATTCGTGAAGTCTAGGTATATCAGCCGTGGGGGGTATTGATGCGGTGACATCCTCCCTCCTCAAAATAGACAAAAGAAAAAAGGGGAAGCCACCCCGAAGGATGGCATCTAAAGACATACTGGTGCGTGCGAAACCAAATGATTCGAGGAGGCTTAGTTACGAAATGGGAAGGTGTTAGGCACCCATTCCGCCCTTTCGGTCTCTAATGGATATTTGCTAGTTTCCTTTATATTTCCCCCCGTGATATGTGTGCATGTGTATATATAAAATGGAGGTAGGAATATGGAAAAGATAAAGCGAGTCATCCGTAGGAAGATATAAGAATAATTTTTAAAAAATAAGATTTACGCGATTACCCCTACGTTGATCGTTATAATGGAACGATAATGCATATGGAGTAATGCGTCACTAAAGGCAAGTATATAGAATATAAGAAGATTGAAAATAGGAAATAAAAAGAAAAGGTGAGAGCGAGGACTCGAGTCTCGGGTTTTACCCCGAGACGCCTACGTAGCCTATAAAGGCATCAAAGTCCACGTAGTTCGCATACAAAACGAGGGGTGGGGTTTATCCCATAAATCCAAATGGGGGATCTCTTATTTGTAAGTGTGTGTGTGTGTGTGTGTAGAAAAAGTGTTTTAGTTGTGAGAAAAGTGGGGAAAAAGTGTGAGAATCCCTATTTGGAATTTATGAGCAAACCCTCTTTTTCTTGTTTTTTGGGTTTTATTTATATGAAAATAAGAGATGTGCAATAATAATAAATAAAAAGTATATTAGGATGTGGGAAATGAGATAATAAAAAGTGCTAAATAATAAAACAAGTTATTGCAAATTTGAGAGAATTTGAAGGGAAATGTGAGAAAGTTGGACCTGCTTAGAGACCTTGAGCTTGATCTTGAATGTTGAAAAGCAGCCCTTACACTTGGATGATGATGGAGAGTGGCGAATTCACCAATTTTTATGAAAAAGATGATGAAAAGTGGAAGTAAAAAAGGGATTTGGAAGTTGAAATCACACTGCCTTCGAGAGAGGTTTTTGGGATTCGCTGAGAGAGGTTTTTATCAGATCTGGGTTGCCCTTGCAAATGAGGTGAAGGCATACTTTTATAGGCCCAGGTAACTTCCAATCAGCATTGGCATGTTCCTTCCTATCGAAACCTACCGATAGACAGGGTTTGGAATTTGCCATTTGGCAGTGCGCTTCAGGCTTTTCCGGAAAAATGACTGTCGAGGGCAAACCGTTGGTCAGAATTGTGCACAGGGCATACCGTTGGAAAGGTAATTTAGAGACCTTTGAAAGTCCTTTGGACCTCTCCCGGGTTCGGGAGTTGACTTTGGGTCAAATATGGATCGGAGGCATTTGTCGATCCATTAGACGGGGAATCGTTCGGACGCAAATGGATCGTTCGTCCGCAGTTCGAATCGTGCATGGGGTGGACCATTGGAAAGGTTAGGAGATGTACTTCAACATTCCAAAGAGTTTGACCCGGTTTGGAGAGTTGACTTTGGTCAACCGGGCCCGAGAAGCATTCGGTGACCTCTCGAAGTTGAACGGATCTATCGTCCGCATGGAAAGTCAGAATCGCGCACGGGGTGGACCGTTGGAAAGGGGATTCAGTGCCCTTTGAAAATTCATTCAGCCTCGGTTGGACTGAAGAGTTTACATAGGTCAAACAGAGCCCGGGAGTACCCAGTGGCCTTTGGGTTAAGTTCCGGACGCAAACGGATCGTTCGTCCGCATGGTAAGTCAAAATTGCGCACGGGATGGACCGTTGGAAATGGTATTCAGTTCCCTTCGAAGATTCATTGAGTCCCAGTCGAGACAAAGAGTTTGAATTTTGGGTCAAACTGAGCCGGGGAGTGCCCGATGGCTTTAAGCTCAGTACTCAGGACATGACCTGGGGTTGTAGCGATGAAGGGAGGTACTAAGGACCTAAGGAGAGTTAGGGGGTAACGGAATTGGGTGTCTACAATCTCATAAAATAGAGTCCCGGTACGAGTGGCACGCGTGTCCGGACTTAATTATCATAACTGTCGTATTTCTCACATGCGACAATTTGTAAAAAGTTCATAATCATATATTAATTTATTCACTAAGTAATTTTCAATATAATTCACATCAACAAATATTAATCATTGCCTCGCTAATTAATATTTATTTTTATTTTGGATTAATTCCCATTTTAAATTAAATTAATCCCATAATGAAAATGATAAAAAATATGGGGTGTTACACTTAGGGGCATGCTAACACACTTTTCTTCATTTATCTTTACCCTATGGGTGCTTTCCATCCCTTAAGTATTCGATATTGGATCAATTCAAGGTTTTCTTATGTTCAAGTTAATGCATTCTATATTTGGCCGCTTCGTGATCGATGTTTGGTTCCTTGAGGATTTCGACTGGAATCGTCCTTTAAATATCAATCTCGTAACTAAATCAAGCTTTTCAAGGGCATTCACTCTTTCGTTCTCAATTATTGGAATTTTCTTTACTTTCACTCCTTACAAACTTTCAAGGTATGTTTCACTCTCTGCAAGTTCTTAGCTATTTTTTCATCTTTTTCCTCGTAGATTCTCATAACCTGATTCACTACCAACTGCATGTCACTCTCAATAAGAAGTTGGCCAACACCTATCACATTTGTGAGCGAAATACCTACCAATAAGGCTTCATATGCGACCTCGTTGTTAGATGCTTTGAAATTAAACCTTAGTGCATATTCGATATTGGTCTCGTCTAGGGCCGAAAAGATTAATCCTGACCCACTATTTTTTGCACAAGACAATCCATCAACAAACAAACTCCATATGGGATTTTATCATTAGAATGGAACCTCATCAAGGACACCATTCTTTAGTTGAAAATCTGGCCCTGAAACACCTGTTGTTGTGTCATCCTCAATATTCTGGCGGTTCCTTATTTTGAACTTTCAGCTTGCTCTGAAGTCTCAAGTTGCATTTCAACTTCGACTTCTTTCACTGATTCTCATGTTAATTTTAAAACAGTATTTGGCAAAACTTGCCCTTTTATTGCATTGCTTGATTAGTATATGATATCAAACTCGACCAACTCAACTGACCAAGCCATTAGCCTATAAAATTTCTCGAGTATATGAATGATTTGTCTGAGAGGCATGTCGATCTGTACCACCATTGTCTAGGATTGAAAGTAGGTCTTCATCGTTCTCTAGGCATGTATTAGGGTGAATGAATGCTTGTCCATCTCTGGATATCCCATCTCAAACCTTTGTAATGCTTTGATGTTATAATATACAGGCTTCTGAGTCCTATTTTCATCTCGGATGATTATTTCACTAATAGTCGACTTTGAGATGGCTAAGTACAAATATAGTTTCTCCATTTGAATGGGAAGAGACAAAATCATCGGTGAGCCCTATGAGGCTTTCAGTTCTTTGAATGCCCTTTTATATTCTTTATCCCATGCAAAGGTTTTTCGTAAAATTTTCAGAAAAGACAGGCATTTATTGATTGATCGAAGAACCTATTAAATGCTACAAATCTTCCAGTTAACCTCTGAATATCCTTTGTATTCCTTGGGTCTTCATATCTATCAATGCTTTTATCTTAGATGGATTGTCCTTAATAATTCTTTAATTGACTATGAACCACAAACACTTCCTAGCACCGACATTGAAGACACTTGGTTGGATTAAGCTTCAATTTATAGTGGTCCATGCGTTAAAAGGTATTTCCAAATCCTTAACATAATTCTCAATCTTTAGGAATTTTGTCAACATATCATTGATGTAAAGCTCCATCATTTTTCTAATTTTCTCTTTGAGTCAAGACTTGTTGTGGTATTGTAAATACATTCACATTCTCCACTTACTATTCTGTTTCAGCACAATGATGACATTCGACAACCAATCTGGATATTTAACCTCTTTGATGAAGTATATAACCTATAACTTTTTCACTTCTTTTAAAATTACTTTGTACCCATCTCAAGTGAACTCTCATCTATTCTCTTCCACCAATTATAATTTATTGTTAAGGTAAAGTTTATGACATATGACATCGGGGTTAATCTTCAGCATGTCACTGTGACTCCATGAAAATATGCTCTGCCTCTTACGCAGCAATTCAATTAAATACTTATGTAAGTATGGTTCAAGGTAAGAGCCAATTTGGACATTTTTTTCATTTTTTGCTCATTGAGGGCGATGAATTCTACCTAATTCGCTGGTTCTCTATGATTAAATTTATGCTCGTTCAGGGATTAAGGGTATCAATATTGTAAGAGGTAGTTTTCCTCTTATGGTCCTCCCTTTCCTGTGCTAAGGTGAAATAGTACTCGCGTGCTTCTATTTGATCACCATTGACTTCCACTATTCCATAAGGAGTTAAGAATCCTATCAACTGATGTATAATGGAAGGCAAGACTTCAAATTCCTTTAGATCTAGCCTCACTAAAAAGATATTGTAATCCGACAACAAATTCCCATCCAACATAAATAAGTTTATTCTTCTCATCAACATCTCAATCATGTCTCCATGAGGATAATACATCTCAAATATGCCCAGTGGGTGCACCTCCTCACCATTAATGGGACAAGTATCTTCTTGCTAAGCTTTAAGCCTTTAAATCAATCACAAAACATCACATCGGCTGAGCTTCCTCTATTTACTAAGATACGAGATACATTATAGTCATGAACTTGTGTGCTAATAGCAAGTGAGTCATCGTGGGGGGCTAGGATTCCTTTAAAGTTCAACTTAGAGAGCCCCACTACGAGACTTCCAATGTCCATTTTCTTTAACTTCCATGGTTTTCCCTCAGACTTTACCAAGTTAACATCCATTACTTTAGGATTGGACTTAGCCTCGACGATATGAGCCTTTCAATCTGCTGGTTCATTTCCTCCACCTATTATGCTTCCTGTGATCATTTTAACATTAAACAAAATCATGTGGAAATTACCTTTAATTTCCCCAAGTTTTGCTAGGAGATCTAGGTCGTCTTCTTCATCATCTTCTAGCTTTTCTTCATTCTGATTTACTTGAATTTCTTTCTTTTTTGGCATGTTGTCCCTTGATGAGGAATATATCTTCTTATTATCATCTCGGCTCCCATATTTATCAACATACTTTCATTGTTTCCATTCTTTAGAAACTTCTATATGTCTTCTATCATAGCATAACACTTGTTTGTTGTATGGTCGTGATATCGGTGAAGCTCACACCACTTGCTCTTATTCTTTTTTTTGGATAGGGGACCTAAGTTTTTTAAGCGAGTTAAGTTCTTTACCGTCTTTAATCTCGTTCAGTATGAGATCGAGGCTAATAGTGAGTGGGGTGTATTTTACAAACTTATCTTCGTGTCATGATTCATTGTTGGAATCTAAATATTGATTCATTGTGGTATATTATATTGTGATTTGAGCATCGTGTCATGAGATTTTAATATGGCACGGAGAATGGGCACCCGCCAAAAGTCCAAAATCCGGATATGCTTAAGAATGCATAGGCGTAGTGAGGCGAGGCCTAGTGACTCATTGATGTGTTGTTGAGAAATTAATATTGATATAATGCTTGAGTATTGCATTTGATTTGTATATGCACATTCGTATTGTTGCGATTTATTCATCATACTAATTATTTTTGAGCATCTATTCCTGTCATATTGTGTACTTCCCCGTATTTTCTTTTAGTTGGCAGGTTAGCGTAGATTAGGACGCTATGTATTATTTTGGAGAATTTTTTTAGAGCTTGGATTGGAATATTTATTTTTGATGTAAAAATTAGTGGTGAAATTTTTAGTTGGAGAATTTTATATTCGAGATACTTTATTGTAATCTTTTTATGGGAACAGAAATTGTGGATTTAATTCATTTAAATTATGGACTTTAGATGCTCTATACTGGTTGATTGATGGATTTAGTTTAGTTTTATCGTAGTAGCACGCCGATTGTTCTATCAGGTGCACGAGGTGTTACAGATGGTATCAAAGATTAGGTATATGACAACCCTCGGGTTTTGGGACTAGCATGCGGGTTAGACATGTTTTTTTTGGAGATATGAATTTTTGGTGATAAGTCGTATTAGGCATCGAGATTAGATGTGATGTATTTAAAATTGATTTTGGAGATGAAATTTATTTTTGGAGATTTTGGTGTGGCCTAATTTTTTTGCGTTAGGGTTCGTCGAATTTTGAGGGCGAAATTATTTGTTAGTGGGGAAGTATGTAACAACCCCGATTTTTTTTTAATATGTATTTTCAAACTAATTTTGAAAAATTCGAGAAAATAAAATTTTGGATTCAATTATTTTTAATAATTAAATATGTTGGTTTTTATATATAAAAATAAGGTTTTAAGTAGAATTTGAATCGGGATTAAAATTTGGAAATTATAACTTTTTGTTTAATAATCGGGGGAGGATCCGAGCTAAAAAGGATAAAAATAATATTTTTAGAAATTCGATCGTCCGATCGAGCTGAATTTTTACAACAGTCTTGTCTCACTGTTCGCTACAACATACTAAAATTTCAAGCCATTCTGACGGTTCGATCGTCCGTAATGATTTTTCGAGTGTTTGTATCTGATTAGAATTCTTTTCTTAATAAAACTCTTACTCCTTTATATATCACATCTAATTCGTGGATGGACTTTTCAAATCACTTTTTCTCGAACTTCTCAAACAAAAAACCTCTCCAAAACTACTCCCTACCATCTACAAACCATAGCCTCAAACTTATTCAAGATTTCAACCTTAGATTAGAAGGCTTATTTGGTGTTTTCTCGAGTTTGGACTATAACGAGATTTAATTATTTTCACGAGAGGAATGTGATGGTGCGATCAGATTTTGAGGCTGAAATTATGTGATGATTTTGAGATACGGGACTTGCACACATCTTAGTACTTAACATATTTTATTAGTGGTATACTTCTCATTCTTATACCAATATACGTGTCCCCAGTTTATATATACACATCATCCATTATCCTCACGTCGTAATTTGTTACTCACGTTCTAACCCATAAATATCATTTGGTTCAAACCACCCTTCTATGTTTTACTCCTCAATATATTTCAAATGTCCAAATTATATCGATTAGTCATCAAGGAATTGTCATCTCTACAATTAAACAAGGTTACGGAACACTAGAAGTCAAATCAGGTCATAAAGACCAAACTGTCAACTCGTTAGAAGTCTCGTTCGAACGAGGCTGTTCGAACGAGAGTTCATTCGAACGAAGTGGGCATCTAACGAGATCTCGTTCGAATGAAAGGCATCGAACGAACATCCCTCTCGTTAGAAGGCAAACTGTCAACTCGTTAGAAGCTCGTTCGAACGACCTGGGCAGGTCTTCTAACGAGAGGCCAGTTTCGAGCCTAGAATTTCCTTTTTTCGTTTTTCCAACTTTCTTCACCTCTAATCCCATATACAATTCGTCCCAATCGCATTTTAAGGTTTCTAATACACAGTAAACATTCGTAGGTCATAATTAAACATTTATATAGGGCCAAATCTTCCTAAACATCATAAAATCATCAAATCCCCTCAGTTTTCCCCAAATCCCATGAACATGAACCCTAGAAAATTAAATTCATCCATAGACATAACTAAATCCGTTTTTATGATATAAAAGATGTATTTTTATCTGAATAATCACCCTAACATTGTTCTACATTCAATCTCCTCATAAAATTATAGTTCTCTAAATCCAATTCAATGGGTTTTTATCATTCTTCAAGAACAATACAATTTCATAAATTTCCTACGCATGGAAGAAACATTCTTTGCAATTAACAAAATTAAACCACTTGCCTTATGTCTTTCTCTGATTTTGATGTCGAATTGATGAATTGTTCTCTCTCTCTGCAGAATTCTCCTCTCTCTCTCTCTTTACAAGTTCTTTTTCTCCAAGGTGACAATGGTGGTTAAGGTTGCCCCAGGAAGCTCTTGAAACTAATTCCAATAACCCCCGTAGCCCATTAAGTCATTAAGTGTAGTTAGTGGGTTTAGTGGGTAAATCAGATATTAATTTCTAATTTTCGTCGGTTTTAATTCCCAAAATTCCAAAATTACCAAACTACCATTTTTCGTTGCCGGTATAGCCTAAAAATGCCCCGGGACCCAAACTAAACCCCCGGCTAGTGTTTTCTGACTATTTCGACCCTTCCAGACGCGTTGGCGTACTCAAAACGACCATACAATTAATAGAAATAAAATTCACTTTTTAATTAAACAATTACTTTCCTGACGCGACTGTCACACGCGTCTCAACAAAATTTCCCAAATTGCCGTATTTCAATCTCACGACAAGTTTCATAATTCAATATTCATATATAGCCATATATACTCATTAAAATCAAATACCAACTCGCATCTCGCTAGTATTTTTATCCGGATTAATTTCCAATTAATACACATTTAATTCAATTAATCCCATAAATAAATATCATAAAAATACGGGGTATTACATACTTCCCCCCTAATAACAGAATTTCGTCCCGAAATTCGGAACTAGAGAATGGATTTGCAAGAAACGGGTCAGAGCCCGAGTGTAAAAAATGGTTTGAAAACATTTGGCAAGTATTTAAAATGTTGAAAGGAAAATACCATATACATGTTATCTTTACGGTTCTCACTTGAAATTTTCACCTCTCAATTATTGTGCATGCCTAACATACCTCTAAATAATTATACTTAACATTGACACACCTAATAGGTTTGTAGTCATAAGCCTTCTAAACCATCCCACAATGTATACACCCGTATATCACGTTATTATATGATTCTATAACTCTCCAACTCAAGTGGTAATTTATCATTTAATTGTTAAGTGTTCACAACTTACATTAATTTGGATTCCTTCATATTTATTATCTACTAGGTCCGCAGAGTAAAATATAACACAAGGGTATATATATATATATATATATATACTAATGCTACACCCCTAGACTCGGCTCTTAGTACATGTATACTTTGCTATCAAGTCCCACTACATCTCGTACTAAAAAAGGACAATTGGCTCGGTATCTCTCTCGAACCATAAATACAAATCACATAAACTTTTGACGCGAACATAGTCCCTAGCCAAATGGTTCACGCGCATACCTACGTTGCCATTCAACCATCAAAATGATCATACGCTCAGATAGCACGTGCCCAAGGTCCTTTGTTGTGGGTACAAGTCTAAAGTCCCCCCAATGGGCTCATTAGGATAAGATCGCCCATGAAACTAAAACCTCCCGCTATAGCAAGCAGCGTAGGTATGTCATACTAATAATAAATCATACTATAGGTATTCACACAACTTAGTAACATAAGTAGGTATACACAAAACCCGCTTATGGATTCAAACATAGTATATTTTCTCTAATACTCATGGCATTCTTTAACTTACAATTTACTCTCTCTATACTAACTTATAAAATATGATTCAAAACCCTAAGAATCTTTTATAGTGATTAACGCAAATTTTCCATTACTAATTTCTAATAATAATCACCGTATGTAATTCCTTTTCTCTTTAAGTAACTAAGTCACGATGTTGAAACCCAATCGGACAAAATTCACCATTTCTAAAATCTCGTTAGAAGTGCCCAAAGTGTCGTTCGCACGAAGCTTCTAACGAGCTTGACTTTCAAAATCTCGATAGAATTGTCGTTCGAAAGAGGTTGTTGGAAAGAACTTCAAATGATATTAACTCTGAATTCTCGTTCGATAACTCATTATTGGTAATCTCATTCAAACGAGGTCGTTTGAACAACTTCCCCAGGTCATTGAAACGAGATTAACCCACTTCGTCTCCTACCTACAAAAACTGCGTTTTTCCACTATTTTAATTTCTTGAAACACATAGTTCTTCTCCAAACTTAAATCTAAGGTCCCCAAACATTAAACACATCAATAGGCATAATTCCTAACATAAGAACATCATCAAAAATTAACGATTTCTCCCAAGAATCAATTATTTCATAATTAGCAATAAAACCCTAAATTTTATGTTCTTCCATGTTTATATACCAACAAGTCAAGATTTATTACACCATTAATAATTCCCTATAATTTTATCTCATTTCCCAACATATAAGAATCAAGTCTACATGTAAGACCTATCCAAGAACATAATTTTATCATCTCCAAATTATTCCAAAACATGGTGTTCATATAAAAATCATCCTAATCTTATATGGATATGTCATATGCTCATAGTTTGCAAGTTTAAACACTTGCCTCTATATGTAGATCTAATAGGTTGAAGATGAAATGTATGGACGTTCTTCTCTCTTCCTGATCTACGCAACGATGGTTGTTTTAGTGCCAGAATTGTAGGATTTGGCCTTGAGATCTCCTCTATTATTCCTCTTATGGGCTCTCTATAATTTCTCACATTCTAACCCTCACTCCATTTTCTTATCATATATATTAAATCTCCAATTTTCGTAGGTCTAATAGCCCCCAAATTACAAATTACCAAAATACCCCTCCGGGGTGTCAGTTTGTCCTGAAAGTGCCCCAAGACCCAAACTAAACCCCCGTGTAGACTTTTTGAACTATATTGAACCTTTCAGACTCAATGGCACACTCAAAATGACCATATGAATAACTTAAAAATTAATTACTTTTTATCTCACAAATGACCTTTATAACTGCTATTTACCGTCATAATTTCGGGGGTGACAAAAGAAAATTTACAACTCCTAACAGCAGTCACAATTTTTTATAACCCCTATGGAGTTATGACTGGTGACCCCAATTTGTAACTGCTATTCGTAACTTCTGTCAGCAGTCACAAATATAACATTCGTAACTGCTCACAACAATTACGAATGTTATATTTGTGACTGCTGACAGCAGTTACGAATCATATATTTGTGACTGATGTTAGCAATTACAAAATTGATAGTAGTGACAAATTTGTGACTCCTATTAGCAGTTACAAAATTGAATTTGTTAAATGTTGTAAAAGCTATTACAAATATCTTTATATTTTCACAAAATGATGAAATAATGAAAGTAAAATAAATATCATGATAACAAGTCTAAAAATTTTGACAACATTTCATTTATATTTCTCATATTCCAAATATCCAGTACACATAAAACTTGTTCAAACTTAATTTAACATCAAACAACTCCTAAGTGGGCGCCAAGTACAAAATGAACATAGAATAAAAAAATAAACTAAAAAAAATAACGACACAACACTTCGATGACATGGAATGTCATGAACATGTAACAAATCATTCTAAATCTAGACCAGGAGTCACCACGCAGTGGATACGATTCGTGAAGTCTAGGTATATCAGCCGTGGGGGGTATTGATGCGGTGACATCCTCCCTCCTCAAAATAGACAAAAGAAAAAAGGGGAAGCCACCCCGAAGGATGGCATCTAAAGACATACTGGTGCGTGCGAAACCAAATGATTCGAGGAGGCTTAGTTACGAAATGGGAAGGTGTTAGGCACCCATTCCGCCCTTTCGGTCTCTAATGGATATTTGCTAGTTTCCTTTATATTTCCCCCCGTGATATGTGTGCATGTGTATATATAAAATGGAGGTAGGAATATGGAAAAGATAAAGCGAGTCATCCGTAGGAAGATATAAGAATAATTTTTAAAAAATAAGATTTACGCGATTACCCCTACGTTGATCGTTATAATGGAACGATAATGCATATGGAGTAATGCGTCACTAAAGGCAAGTATATAGAATATAAGAAGATTGAAAATCGGAAATAAAAAGAAAAGGTGAGAGCGAGGACTCGAGTCTCGGGTTTTACCCCGAGACGCCTACGTAGCCTATAAAGGCATCAAAGTCCACGTAGTTCGCATACAAAACGAGGGGTGGGGTTTATCCCATAAATCCAAATGGGGGATCTCTTATTTGTAAGTGTGTGTGTGTGTGTGTGTAGAAAAAGTGTTTTAGTTGTGAGAAAAGTGGGGAAAAAGTGTGAGAATCCCTATTTGGAATTTATGAGCAAACCCTCTTTTTCTTGTTTTTTGGGTTTTATTTATATGAAAATAAGAGATGTGCAATAATAATAAATAAAAAGTATATTAGGATGTGGGAAATGAGATAATAAAAAGTGCTAAATAATAAAACAAGTTATTGCAAATTTGAGAGAATTTGAAGGGAAATGTGAGAAAGTTGGACCTGCTTGGAGACCTTGAGCTTGATCTTGAATGTTGAAAAGCAGCCCTTACACTTGGATGATGATGGAGAGTGGCGAATTCACCAATTTTTATGAAAAAGATGATGAAAAGTGGAAGTAAAAAAGGGATTTGGAAGTTGAAATCACACTGCCTTCGAGAGAGGTTTTTGGGATTCGCTGAGAGAGGTTTTTATCAGATCTGGGCTGCCCTTGCAAATGAGGTGAAGGCATACTTTTATAGGCCCAGGTAACTTCCAATCAGCATTGGCATGTTCCTTCCTATCGAAACCTACCGATAGACAGGGTTTGGAACTTGCCATTTGGCAGTGCGCTTCAGGCTTTTCCGGAAAAATGACTGTCGAGGGCAAACCGTTGGTCAGAATTGTGCACAGGGCATACCGTTGGAAAGGTAATTTAGAGACCTTTGAAAGTCCTTTGGACCTCTCCCTGGTTCGGGAGTTGACTTTGGGTCAAATATGGATCGGAGGCATTTGTCGATCCATTAGACGGGGAATCGTTCGGACGCAAATGGATCGTTCGTCCGCAGTTCGAATCGTGCATGGGGTGGACCATTGGAAAGGTTAGGAGATGTACTTCAACATTCCAAAGAGTTTGACCCGGTTTGGAGAGTTGACTTTGGTCAACCGGGCCCGAGAAGCATTCGGTGACCTCTCGAAGTTGAACGGATCTATCGTCCGCATGGAAAGTCAGAATCGCGCACGGGGTGGACCGTTGGAAAGGGGATTCAGTGCCCTTTGAAGATTCATTCAGCCTCGGTTGGACTGAAGAGTTTACATAGGTCAAACAGAGCCCGGGAGTACCCAGTGGCCTTTGGGTTAAGTTCCGGACGCAAACGGATCGTTCGTCCGCATGGTAAGTCAAAATTGCGCACGGGATGGACCGTTGGAAATGGTATTCAGTTCCCTTCGAAGATTCATTGAGTCCCAGTCGAGACAAAGAGTTTGAATTTTGGGTCAAACTGAGCCGGGGAGTGCCCGATGGCTTTAAGCTCAGTACTCAGGACATGACCTGGGGTTGTAGCGATGAAGGGAGGTACTAAGGACCTAAGGAGAGTTAGGGGGTAACGGAATGGGGTGTCTACAATCTCATAAAATAGAGTCCCGGTACGAGTGGCACGCGTGTCCGGACTTAATTATCATAACTGTCGTATTTCTCACATGCGACAATTTGTAAAAAGTTCATAATCATATATTAATTTATTCACTAAGTAATTTTCAATATAATTCACATCAACAAATATTAATCATTGCCTCGCTAATTAATATTTATTTTTATTTTGGATTAATTCCCATTTTAAATTAAATTAATCCCATAATGAAAATGATAAAAAATATGGGGTGTTACACTTAGGGGCATGCTAACACACTTTTCTTCATTTATCTTTACCCTATGGGTGCTTTCCATCCCTTAAGTATTCGATATTGGATCAATTCAAGGTTTTCTTATGTTCAAGTTAATGCATTCTATATTTGGCCGCTTCGTGATCGATGTTTGGTTCCTTGAGGATTTCGACTGGAATCGTCCTTTAAATATCAATCTCGTAACTAAATCAAGCTTTTCAAGGGCATTCACTCTTTCGTTCTCAATTATTGGAATTTTCTTTACTTTCACTCCTTACAAACTTTCAAGGTATGTTTCACTCTCTGCAAGTTCTTAGCTATTTTTTCATCTTTTTCCTCGTAGATTCTCATAACCTGATTCACTACCAACTGCATGTCACTCTCAATAAGAAGTTGGCCAACACCTATCACATTTGTGAGCGAAATACCTACCAATAAGGCTTCATATGCGACCTCGTTGTTAGATGCTTTGAAATTAAACCTTAGTGCATATTCGATATTGGTCTCGTCTAGGGCCGAAAAGATTAATCCTGACCCACTATTTTTTGCACAAGACAATCCATCAACAAACAAACTCCATATGGGATTTTATCATTAGAATGGAACCTCATCAAGGACACCATTCTTTAGTTGAAAATCTGGCCCTGAAACACCTGTTGTTATGTCATCCTCAATATTCTGGCGGTTCCTTATTTTGAACTTTCAGCTTGCTCTGAAGTCTCAAGTTGCATTTCAACTTCGACTTCTTTCACTGATTCTCATGTTAATTTTAAAACAGTATTTGGCAAAACTTGCCCTTTTATTGCATTGCTTGATTAGTATATGATATCAAACTCGACCAACTCAACTGACCAAGCCATTAGCCTATAAAATTTCTCGAGTATATGAATGATTTGTCTGAGAGGCATGTCGATCTGTACCACCATTGTATAGGATTGAAAGTAGGTCTTCATCGTTCTCTAGGCATGTATTAGGGTGAATGAAAGCTTGTCCATCTTTGGATATCCCATCTCAAACCTTTGTAATGCTTTGATGTTATAATATACAGGCTTCTGAGTCCTATTTTCATCTCGGATGATTATTTCACTAATAGTCGACTTTGAGATGGCTAAGTACAAATATAGTTTCTCCATTTGAATGGGAAGAGACAAAATCATCGGTGAGCCCTATGAGGCTTTCAGTTCTTTGAATGCCCTTTTATATTCTTTATCCCATGCAAAGGTTTTTCGTAAAATTTTCAGAAAAGACAGGCATTTATTGATTGATCGAAGAACCTATTAAATGCTACAAATCTTCCAGTTAACCTCTGAATATCCTTTGTATTCCTTGGGTCTTCATATCTATCAATGCTTTTATCTTAGATGGATTGTCCTTAATAATTCTTTAATTGACTATGAACCACAAACACTTCCTAGCACCGACATTGAAGACACTTGGTTGGATTAAGCTTCAATTTATAGTGGTCCATGCGTTAAAAGGTATTTCCAAATCCTTAACATAATTCTCAATCTTTAGGATTTTTGTCAACATATCATTGATGTAAAGCTCCATCATTTTTCTAATTTGCTCTTTGAGTCAAGACTTGTTGTGGTATTGTAAATACATTCACATTCTCCACTTACTATTCTGTTTCAGCACAATGATGACATTCGACAACCAATCTGGATATTTAACCTCTTTGATGAAGTATATAACCTATAACTTTTTCACTTCTTTTAAAATTACTTTGTACCCATCTCAAGTGAACTCTCATCTATTCTCTTCCACCAATTATAATTTATTGTTAAGGTAAAGTTTATGACAGATGACATCGGGGTTAATCTTCAGCATGTCACTGTGACTCCATGAAAATATGCTCTGCCTCTTACGCAGCAATTCAATTAAATACTTATGTAAGTATGGTTCAAGGTAAGAGCCAATTTGGACATTTTTTTCATTTTTTGCTCATTGAGGGCGATGAATTCTACCTAATTCGCTGGTTCTCTATGATTAAATTTATGCTCGTTCAGGGATTAAGGGTATCAATATTGTAAGAGGTAGTTTTCCTCTTATGGTCCTCCCTTTCCTGTGCTAAGGTGAAATAGTACTCGCGTGCTTCTATTTGATCACCATTGACTTCCACTATTCCATAAGGAGTTAAGAATCCTATCAACTGATGTATAATGGAAGGCAAGACTTCAAATTCCTTTAGATCTAGCCTCACTAAAAAGATATTGTAATCCGACAACAAATTCCCATCCAACATAAATAAGTTTATTCTTCTCATCAACATCTCAATCATGTCTCCATGAGGATAATACATCTCAAATATGCCCAGTGGGTGCACCTCCTCACCATTAATGGGACAAGTATCTTCTTGCTAAGCTTTAAGCCTTTAAATCAATCACAAAACATCACATCGGCTGAGCTTCCTCTATTTACTAAGATATGAGATACATTATAGTCATGAACTTGTGTGCTAATAGCAAGTGAGTCATCGTGGGGGGCTAGGATTCCTTTAAAGTTCAACTTAGAGAACCCCACTACGAGACTTCCAATGTCCATTTTCTTTAACTTCCATGGTTTTCCCTCAGACTTTACCAAGTTAACATCCATTACTTTAGGATTGGACTTAGCCTCGACGATATGAGCCTTTCAATCTGCTGGTTCATTTCCTCCACCTATTATGCTTCCTGTGATCATTTTAACATTAAACAAAATCATGTGGAAATTACCTTTAATTTCCCCAAGTTTTGCTAGGAGATCTAGGTCGTCTTCTTCATCATCTTCTAGCTTTTCTTCATTCTGATTTACTTGAATTTCTTTCTTTTTTGGCATGTTGTCCCTTGATGAGGAATATCTCTTCTTATTATCATCTCGGCTCCCATATTTATCAACATACTTTCATTGTTTCCATTCTTTAGAAACTTCTATATGTCTTCTATCATAGCATAACACTTGTTTGTTGTATGGTCGTGATATCGGTGAAGCTCACACCACTTGCTCTTATTCTTTTTTTTGGATAGGGGACCTAAGTTTTTTAAGCGAGTTAAGTTCTTTACCGTCTTTAATCTCGTTCAGTATGAGATCGAGGCTAATAGTGAGTGGGGTGTATTTTACAAACTTATCTTCGTGTCATGATTCATTGTTGGAATCTAAATATTGATTCATTGTGGTATATTATATTGTGATTTGAGCATCGTGTCATGAGATTTTAATATGGCACGGAGAATGGGCACCCGCCAAAAGTCCAAAATCCGGATATGCTTAAGAATGCATAGGCGTAGTGAGGCGAGGCCTAGTGACTCATTGATGTGTTGTTGAGAAATTAATATTGATATAATGCTTGAGTATTGCATTTGATTTGTATATGCACATTCGTATTGTTGCGATTTATTCATCATACTAATTATTTTTGAGCATCTATTCCTGTCATATTGTGTACTTCCCCGTATTTTCTTTTAGTTGGCAGGTTAGCGTAGATTAGGACGCTATGTATTATTTTGGAGAATTTTTTTAGAGCTTGGATTGGAATATTTATTTTTGATGTAAAAATTAGTGGTGAAATTTTTAGTTGGAGAATTTTATATTCGAGATACTTTATTGTAATCTTTTTATGGGAACAGAAATTGTGGATTTAATTCATTTAAATTATGGACTTTAGATGCTCTATACTGGTTGATTGATGGATTTAGTTTAGTTTTATCGTAGTAGCACGCCGATTGTTCTATCAGGTGCACGAGGTGTTACAGATGGTATCAAAGATTAGGTATATGACAACCCTCGGGTTTTGGGACTAGCATGCGGGTTAGACATGTTTTTTTTGGAGATATGAATTTTTGGTGATAAGTCGTATTAGGCATCGAGATTAGATGTGATGTATTTAAAATTGATTTTGGAGATGAAATTTATTTTTGGAGATTTTGGTGTGGCCTAATTTTTTTGCGTTAGGGTTCGTCGAATTTTGAGGGCGAAATTATTTGTTAGTGGGGAAGTATGTAACAACCCCGATTTTTTTTTAATATGTATTTTCAAACTAATTTTGAAAAATTCGAGAAAATAAAATTTTGGATTCAATTATTTTTAATAATTAAATATGTTGGTTTTTATATATAAAAATAAGGTTTTAAGTAGAATTTGAATCGGGATTAAAATTTGGAAATTATAACTTTTTGTTTAATAATCGGGGGAGGATCCGAGCTAAAAAGGATAAAAATAATATTTTTAGAAATTCGATCGTCCGATCGAGCTGAATTTTTACAACAGTCTTGTCTCACTGTTCGCTACAACATACTAAAATTTCAAGCCATTCTGACGGTTCGATCGTCCGTAATGATTTTTCGAGTGTTTGTATCTGATTAGAATTCTTTTCTTAATAAAACTCTTACTCCTTTATATATCACATCTAATTCGTGGATGGACTTTTCAAATCACTTTTTCTCGAACTTCTCAAACAAAAAACCTCTCCAAAACTACTCCCTACCATCTACAAACCATAGCCTCAAACTTATTCAAGATTTCAACCTTAGATTAGAAGGCTTATTTGGTGTTTTCTCGAGTTTGGACTATAACGAGATTTAATTATTTTCACGAGAGGAATGTGATGGTGCGATCAGATTTTGAGGCTGAAATTATGTGATGATTTTGAGATACGGGACTTACACAATATGCTGCTAAATTCTCTCGAGAGTATTCAGTATGTATTTCAATGTCGATTGTACTCATGATGAATTGTGATTCATTTGAAATCTGAAATAATTGTTGGAATCTAAATATTGATTCATTGTGGTATATTATATTGTGATTTGAGCATTGTGTCATGAGATTTTAATATGGCATGGAGAATGGGCACCCGCCAAAAGTCCAAAATCCGGAAATGCTTAAGAATTCATAGGCGCGGTGAGGTGAGGCCTAGTGACTCATTGATGTGTTGTTGAGAAATTAATATTGATATAATGCTTAAGTATTGCATTTGATTTGTATATGTGCATTCATATTGTTGCGATTTATTTATCGTGCTAATTATTTTTGAGCATCTATTCCATTATATTGTGTACTTTCCCGTATTTTCTTTTAGTCGGCAGGTTAGCGTAGATTGGGACACTATGGATTATTTTGGAGAATTTTATATTTGAGAGACTTTATTGTAATATTTTTGTGGGAATAGAAATTGTGGATTTATTTCATTTAAATTGTGGAAATTTAGATTCTCTATACTTGTTGATTGATGGATTTAGTTTAGTTTTATCGTAGTAGCACGCCACGTGTACTCTCGAGCGCGCGGGGTGTTTCCTGTGACCACGCGGTCTGTTCTTACGAGCTATTCTCGTGGGGCCATTTAGGGGATGCTTTGGGGTTTCTCCCTCAAACGTCATATTTTTAAGCCTAAGTCTAGATATTCTCAAATTATCATCGTGTTATGAATCTGAGGGTCCTGTGATCATGGGTTAGTTCCTACGAGTTGCATTGATCCCGTGCGAGGTGTTGGTGCCTCTCACGGGGGGGTTTGGGGGGGGGGGGGTCGCCCTCTAACGGCATGTTTTTAAGCCTAAGTATGGATATTCTCACATTATCATCGAGTTCTCAAATCGGGGGTCCCATGACCATACGGTCAGTTCCTACGAGTTGCATTGGTCTTGTGCGAAGTGTTGGTGCCTCTCATGGGGCCATTCGGGGGGTGTTTTCGGTTTTCGCTCTCTAACAACATATTTTTAAGGCTAAGTCTAGATATTTTTCAAATTATCATCATATTCTCAAATCGAAAGTCTCGTGACCATGCGGTCAGTTTCTGCAAGTTACATTGGTCTCGTGCTAGGTGTTCATGCCTCTCACGGGGCCGTTTGGGGGGTGTTTTGAGTTTTGGCCCTCTAACGACATGTTTTTATGCCTAAGTCTTGATATTTTCAAATTATCATCATATTCTCAAACCTGGGGTCCCGTGACCATGCGGTGAGTTTCTGTGAGTTACATTAGTCCTATGCGAGGTGTTCGTGCCTCTCACAGAGCTGCTTGAGGGCTATTTTGGGTTTTCGCCCTCTAACGAAAAGTTTTTAAGCTTACGTCTAGATATTTTTAAAATATCATCATATTCTCAAATTGGGGGTCCCTTGACCACGCGGTCAGTTCCTGCGAGTTACATTAGTCCCGTGTGAGGTGTTCGCGCCTCTCACAGGGCGGTTTGGGGGTGTTTTGGGTTTTCGCCCTCTAACAACATGTTTTTAAGCCTAAGTCTAGATATTTTAAATTATCGTCATATTTTCAAACCAGGGGTCCCATGATGATGTGATTAGTTCTTGCGAGTTACATTGTCCCGTGCGAGGTGTTAGTGCCTCTCACGGGGCTATTTTGGGTGTGTTTTGGGTTTTCGCCCTCTAATGGTAAGTTTTTAAGCCTAAGTCTGGATATTTTCAAGTTATCGTCATATTCTCAAACTGGGAGTCCCATGACCACGATAGCCAATAATTATCCAACAATCAAACCAATAATTATCTCATACCCCTTCTAATTTCCCGTAGTCCTTCTAACATACTATCCAAGAATAAGTCAACAACCAATAGTTATCCAACAATCGAACCAATAATTATCCCGTACTCCTTCTATCATCTAAAATATTTAAAAGATAACGCATATATATCAATTATATAACTACTTCAGTTAAAGTAAAGAGTACCTCATCCCTGCGATCCAAGAAGGCCATTAAATAGAGTCTTCTGAATGTGTGATTAGCCCAAATTGATCCTGGATCCCCCAGCCTATTCTTTTACATGTACATCTGTTGGTTAGTTTCTCCAATACAATTTTCATAAAATGAAGCTAATTTAATTTCATTTTATAAAGAATGCACCGATGAAACTGATCAAAAAATGTATATGTACAGCAACAGGTGAAAATTTAGTTGGGTTAATTTGATCTAATCACAGGCTTAAATAACTCTATTGTAACACCCCGTATTTGTAATAATTTTTAAATGTGGGATTAATTTAATTAAAAATGGGAAAAATTAATTAGAAATTAATCTGTATTAAAATAAATATTAACTAGCGAGACAAGGGTTAGTATTTATTGATGTGAATTATATTGAGTATTACTTAGTGAATAAAGTAATATGGGATTATAAAAATATAAAAATTATCGCTAGTGAAAAATACGAGAGTTATAGTAATTTAGTCTGGACGCGCATGTCAGTCATGTCGGAACTTAATTTAAGGAAATAAAAATTAATTTATTTTTAAATCATCCATATGGTCATTTTGAGTGCATTAAACTGTCCGGAAGGGTCTAGATAGTCAGAAGAGCCTACTTGGAGGTTTAGTTTAGGTCCTTTTAGGCCAAACTGACACCCTGGAGGGATATTTTAGTCATTTCTATTTTGGGAGAAATATGACCTACGAAATTTAGATGTTTATATCACTTGGGAATAGGAGTCTTCGAGGGTTACTATTTATAGAGTTGCAGAGAGGCCATAGGAAGGAGAAGATAGGAGGTTCCAAAGGCTAGAACCACTAATTCCTACTCTAATAGCACCACCAACACCATTAACGCGTAGATGGGGAGAAGAGGAACACCACCATACCTATCATCTTGATGGGATTAGACCTACTGAAAAAGGCAAGTGTTTAAACTTGCGAATTTATGAGAACATGTGATGTACATGTTAAAGTAGGGTGAATTACCTATGAAATTCATGTGTTTTGGATGAAATTGGAAGACATATATCATAATCTTGGGTGAAATTGATATAGGATAGATTCCCTCATGCATGTAGTATAAAACCCATGAATTTACATTCAATCTTGGTGAGGAAATCTGGAATCTTTAATGTGGTTTTAAAGAAATAGGAAATTTTAGGGTTTCTAAGATTATATTGGATCAAATATGATTTGGGATTGTTTTGTAATAGAATAAAGATTATCGTGGGATAAAAATCATTGATACATGTTACTACAATGTTATAGACCTTTGTTTGGGAGTTTAGGATAGTATAATGATTGTTTGGAGGTGTAAAAATGGAGAAACCCCGTAACACACAAAGGTAGAAGACAATACCTGTAGGGGGAATCGATTCGGTTCCTGACTGAATCGATTCGGCAAGGAGAATCGATTTTAGTTTTCCATATGCAGTTTTAGATAATTGTTGAACTCCTTTTAACTAATTATCTTTAATGTTTATGCATCATTGAATAACTTTGTAATGTTTTGTTTATTTTTTCATCTGAATCTTGAGTTTGAATATGTAATTGAAGTATGAATATGAAGTTTGATATCTAAACCTGAAAAACATGTTTGTTTTATGTCTGAATGAAAATCTAAATGAACGTATTTAGATTGATTCAGACTTGAGAGAAAACTTTACTTCATAATCATTCAAAGTCAAATATAGTCATTAACGTCTTAATCATTTAAAAAAGCAAATACTATTTAGTACCTCTTAAGTGTGAAGGATTCAGATTCACACTTAAGAGGCAAAATCAAATAAATTCTAATGGCTTGGGTGGTAAATTTTTCCATTAAGACAAAATTTGCCATGCCAAATCCTATAATTTTCGAAATGGGGTTGTTTGATAGCATTTTTTTCAAGTGGCAAATGACAATTTTTAACAAAATGAAAACAGTTCATAACAAATAAAAAAAAATTGAAGAAAAATAGTTTTTAATATAAAGAAAAATGTAAAAAAAAAACAGTTTCTGACAAAAAGAAAGTTTTTAACAAAATATAAAAAACTTTTTTAACCAAAAAAATAGTTTTAATAAAAAAAGATAGTTTAAAAAAACATTTTTTTAATAAAAATATTTTTAACAAAATAAAATTAGTTTTTAATGAAAAAACAGTTTATAACAAAATAAAAATAGTTTATAAGGAAAAAAAAGTTTATAAAAAGAATTTTTTTAAAGAATAAACAGTTTTTAACAAAATAAAAACCGTTTTAACGGGAAAAAATAACTTTAACAAAAAAAACTTTTTTTTAACCAAAACAAGGAGGCCCCCGATAAATTACTACTTAACTTTGTTGGTTATCGAGATCCGTATGCCCAAAGAACATTTCCAGGATGCTAAAAAATCCTACCCCAAAAGTACTACATCAAATTCCCAACTCCCACAAAAAATTAGTTTTAACAAAAAAAACAGTTCTTAACAAAATAAAAAGTGTTTTTCAAAAAAATATTTTTTGACAAAACAAAAACAGTTTTAACGAAAAAATAGCTTCAACAAAAAAAAGGAGTTTTAAAAAGGATGATAAAGTTTGTGGGAAAATTTTATTTTACTATATACCAAAGCAAATTTTGCCAACAGAGTGTTGAAGATACACGTTATAGAGTGCTTTTGAAATTGAGAGTCGGAGATGCACACTATATTGTGACAATTATTTTAGTAATTCTTAAAAAATAGATGCAAAAAATAGACCTCATTTGTCAGTCTTTAATGGTGACGAGGAATTGACAACCATTATGTAAAAAAAAACTTGATTCTTTTGCAAACAAGAAGTTCAATATTAAACATGATGTTAGTGTTTGGGTGCTGAGGCAAAGATGTGGAAGTGACATTGATTTGACATATGGATATGGTTGGTATACAATTAGAGTAAGATTAATGATACTCTTACCGATTCAAGTACCGGTTTAGTACCAAATGCGCTTTATATGACTTGTACACTGGTGGAGCCCACAACATAAAACAATCAAATCACACCATTGTACAAGTAAATAAAGAAGTACCAATACTAGCCCGGTACTTTCACCCGGTGTGCCAATCATTTTTCTTAGAGTAATGCTATACTACCCGGGAGTTAACCCCAGTGTGCCTACTGCTATTCCGCTTTTTATCCCCCGCTCCTTTGTTCCCCTTTAAACCACCAAAATTTGCTTTCCCTCTCGATCTTTTACTATTTGGCCTCCCGAATGCATTTCCATCTTCAAATACCAAACCCATATGATCATCTTTCTCACCCCATCAAACCCATTTTGCTGCCTCTAATTCCTCCACTTGTTCATAGACTCTATCTCATCCTTTTTCTACTTAACCCTCTCATTGAGATTTTAGGCATGTACCTCTTTACCTTTATTTCTCTCATCAGCCTCATCAATCCAAAAGCATCTCTGCTAATAGTTGTCCTTCACTTTCTCCATGTGGCCATCAGTTTTCACCATTTCAACGTAATAATCAGAAGGCCTCAAAAAGGGAAGCCACATTGATACAAAATTTATTCATGGTTTACAAATAATGTTTTAGACATAAGAGATACTTGCAATTAATGAGACTGGGATGGGGAAATAGATTTCCCTAAAATGAGAATTTATTTAGATAGAAATAGATCAAATGGGTGTGATTTGGGAGGGGGAATTCATCTCGCTATATTGTGTATAGTGAGGGAGAAATCCTTTGGAAATAAATGAAGGGATCCATTCTTATAAGTGAAAACTTGGGTCGGTGAAGTGAGGGGAAATGCACAGGATCTTTAAAGATATAAAGAGGGAGAAACGAAGAGTCAAATCTTACATAGAAAGGGTTACATCTTATTAAAAGAAGGGAAATTGAAAGGTTGTATGAATAGAACGGAGAGCAAATAAGCAAATTTGGTTTGGTTTTAATATATTCAATGCTTATAGCCACGTGGCAACCCTCTCACAGGAGACATCAAAATTATATTTAGATATTGATTTATCATAGAGTATTTTATTCTTATAACCCTAAATAATATCGGTGTTGTCTCGATAATTATTTTTAATTAAATATAGTTCGTGAAAATTATCAATGTTTATTGTAATTTGGGATGGAAGGTATATGTCCTTCTATAATATGTCCTATTTTTCATAGATTATTTTACTCTTGTAACCCTAAATAATATCGGTGCTGTCCTGATTATTTTTTAATTAAATATAGTTCATGAAAATTATTAATTTTTGTTGTCAAATATCATTACAGATTTAGAAAGATGTCTAATGGAAAAGAAAAGTACCATAAAAACGTTAAGAGTGTTATTGCATTGAAATTTAAACTCAAAATAAAAATAAATCTTTTTGAATTATACCCACAGTTTAATGTACAATTTTAACTCAAGTACTGCGACTATTAAGGGTCGAGTTGAAGCTATACATGTCTAGGTATTGAAACTGTTTGATTTTCTCTTCCTTTTTCATATTGAAAAATATTGAACCATTTTCTAGTTTACACCAATCCATGCCTTTCAGTAGATTGCAGACGAACGTCATCCAAATTGAATCATCTTCATTGATTGTAATTTTAAAAAAAGTTGATGGTCAAGTTTTTCAAGAGTTTAATATCTTCCTAATGTCATTAGGAGTCTTGAATTACTTAGAGAAAGGGACCGTTGGTCTTTGTGGCCGATGATAAAGGAGAAGTTGATGGAAATTTCAATTATAATTGTACTTACGATGGGATAAGGGAACAAATTACCTATTTGTGCTAAAATACATCAATTGATTGTGCCTGTATATCCAAAAATAATTTGTGTATATCAGATCGGCAAAAAGATTTTTCTTCACCGACTTAGACCACATTCATACCTATATATAATAGATATTGCTTATACGAGATGACTTAAAAAAAAGGTTGTAACCGAGAGAGATGGAGCAGGCAACAACTTAACTGAGTGTCCCCAGTGAGGAGAGTTGTTGAGAGGATTTATATTGGTGCTGCCTATTTAACACATATAAGGTAAAAAAAAAAATTACACAATATATTCTTCAAATATCTGAGAGTAATTTTTCTTTTTCTTTATGTCTATTTTTAGTTCTCTTGGATGTGCCCTAAATATTATTGAAAGTTTGTTAATTTCTTATTTTACATAAGATTATATATTTTTATTTCAAAGAATTTTGCTAAATAGAGTATTTGAATATGTTTGGAGGTGGAGGAATGGATTTAAATGTAACATGCAGGAACTCTCTTAAGCCATGCTACCTTATGGGCCCATAGAGTGTGATGAGTTTATCACTATAGTAGTCAGGGACGAAACCAGGATTTTATTTTTAGGGGGCTAAGAAATTAAGAGGAAAAATCCCCAACAATATATTTTATTCATCAACTAAAGGTAAAAGTTGCATAATATCAAAACATATATGAAAACATTGTTAGTTTCCCTCATGTTACCGATTAATTTTTATGATACAAATTATTTTAGTTAGTATTAGGCTTGTACAAATTGTCATTTAACTTTAGAATAATTCTAGGGCGATTCATGATACCGATTATTTTTTTTGACACGCTAACATTGACACAATTAAATCTTTTGGTGTATAACTTCAACCAATAAAATTTTGACATGTCAACAAGTGTCAAAAAATTAGTAAAGAAATGAAGATAAACTTAAACGACAACAATTGAGATTTTGGAGTTATAGTGAATGCTAGGTGATTATACTTTTATTATTTATTGTTGGCAATATATACCTATTGAATATAAATTGAAAGGAAAGAGGAGAAAAACTTGAGTTGATGACTCTGATAACAAAAGATAAGTGATAGAATAGAGAACAACAAGAAAGAAAAGAGACCCCTACTTTTGTTCGTTACAAGAAGACATAATAATTGATAAGAAAATGTTAACATATGACATAATTTGAAAGCTCCACATGAGTATTTGTCTCATATTAATTGTATGTCAGAACTCCATTCCTATTATTTTAAGCTTTTAAGCATGTGCTCTTAGGGGACATGTTATCAACACCCAAATTGATATAGTATAAAAGTACACATTTGAATTTTTTCTTTCTTGGAGGGTGTGGGGTGGGGATGGTCCCCTTTGGCTATGCCATAGTTTCATCTCTAACTGTAGTGGTTGGTGGGATAGTGGGTGGAAGTAAAAAATCATGTGGCTATTTCTTAATTTTAATTATTTATTATATTCAAAGCCATAATTTGTTGTAATATTTATGGGAAATTAGACGCTTTGAATATGTACCTAGAGTTTTAGTTTAAATTGAAGTGAAGTAGCGACATAGTTACAAATAATTAGACAAATTAACTAAAGCATTGTGTGGAAACTTTAAGGAGGACGAACTTGTATATGACCCTCAATCCGAAATATCATCGATGATCTTATTATTGAGAATATTCTAAAATTAATATTACGTTACTATCTGACGTAAATGTATAATAAAAATTACTTATGTGAAGAACATTGGCATGATTAATAAATTCAAGTAAAATATAATATATTCACGTAATATAACTCGGTTAGCTAAAATATTAATAAATCTATGTATATATATAAAATTAAAGTTTAAATCTTTCGTGATGTGCCACGTGTCAACGATATTTAATTAATGGGGCTCGAAATGAGAAGACAAAAATTTATTTTCTCCTAGAGTCGAAGAATCATTGAATAATGAAAAGACTCTTTTGATTAAACTTCTTCAATCCGGCCTTTAATAAACTTTCTCTACATTTGTCTAATCTCTTGATCTCCCATTCATAATTTTTCCCTTTTCTAACCTCGGGTACTATCTCTGTTCATCTTACACCCTTAGCCTTTCAAATACATCGACTCTTCTCTTTCCCATAACCTTATAAATAGGTCACTACATCATTCCTCTTTACTGCATTGATCTCCATCTTCCCCTTATACCTGTCTTCATTTCTTTCTAATTCCATAGACTTCTACATATATTTTTATCCTAAAGAAAATCATAAAACCACATATGTTGTTACATAAAGAACCCTTACAACCACCCTTTCATGCCAGATGACCCATTTTTGCTTAGGTGATATTTGGTTTACACATTTCTGTGCTATACATGCTCACTATAATCTCAATAACTCTAAATTTTTTTTATCTATTTATGATAATTAAGAAGTAATGCAACTAAGATGTTAGTGTTATTGCAGTCTTCTTCATAAAAGCCTATATGCCAATTCGTCAAAACTATGGGAGTATAAGTTTTATTTCAACATAATTTATCGGGCTAATATTTCTATATGGTCTCGGTGGATATCTACGATGCACAATTGTAATTCAATATACCACATATGTGGGCTCGATGGATATCTTTGAATTTTATGATTTAGAAAACAATATTTACTTATTGTTTTGTACTCTACAACAATATTTGATAGTTTGTTTAAGTTAACAAAGATTAAAAATCCACGTATATGTATAATATATATTAGATTAAGGTTCTAAAATAAGGTTTTAGGTTCCCGGGTAATTTTTTATAAATAAAAATACATGTTAGAGTAGATTTTTTCTTGCATTGTATTCAAACATTCATTGGATATTCCAAAAACATTAGTCAAAAATAAGTTTTTTCTTTTATTACTTTAAAAAATTAATATAAAACATGTTATTTTTAATCTGCTTTAAAATTGACATATGTTTGATCAATTTTTTCAAATAGTAATATACTTATTTTTGATTGATTAGTTTTCTGTAATATTCCATGTTTAGATATCTTATATTTGAAGGGGACTATATAATATATAATTTAATTTAATTCACTTGCACTTTCCATCGTATATTTATTTTAATGATATGTCTTTCCAACTTTTCACAAGTGAGGGGTTGATTTTGATTTGAACTTACGTTCTTTTATAGATGGTTTGACCTATCTATTTCACTTTTAAAATTTGAATGCCAAATCTTGGTATTTTTCACGCATTTAAAAATACCTAATTAACAATTTTTATGTCATAATTTAGTTCTATAAATGATTTATAGTTTTAATTATTATATTAAACTCATTCTATGATTGAAAATAATTATTTTCTTTGTTTAGTGATCATAAAGAGGAATGAAAATTGAGTTATAATGTATTCTCAAAATTAAAAATATCGGTTGCATTTATTGAATCTCATTCATATGACTTTTGATATTAATCTAAAATTCAATCTCCTTTCAATCGTAGAATATAGTGTGTGAAAAATAAATTCGGCCACGCATCGCGTGGTGTGCATGCTAGTGAAAATTACATTAAAAAATCATTAATAATCATAAGAGTTCGAAAAACAACTATGCATTGGGTGTAGGGCTGTGTGTTTTTTTCCGAACATTCCGATTTTTTCAAAATTCAATCCTATATTTTTTGATTTTGGAACGTATATAGGGTTTTTCGATTTTTGATTTTTTCGAAAAAAATCGGATCAGAAATAGAAAATAATTCTGAATTTCTGATTTTTCAATTTTTCCGATATGATTGTTCCGAAACTATGCCGATCCGATTTTTCGAATCATTTTCGATTTTTTTGGATTTTTTAAACATTCTCATGTGTCCTACGTCGGTTAGGAGAGGAAGAGAGATAAAAAAAAAGTCCTCTATAAAAGGAGATTATCCATCTATCCTCTCCACAAATGAAAAAAATGATTAAATCCTTATGTATTTACATGTTGGGTTAAACTTTTTTCTTGATTTCTTTAAAATGAGAATTTCGAGTAATCGAAAAATCTTTTATTTATTTTTTTGAAATTTTGGAATTTCATAAATTTCTAGATTTTTAGTATATTTTTTATTTTTTAATTTTTTCCGATTTTCCAATTTTTCCGAATTCGGATTTTTTTTTAATTTTCCAAAAAAATTGGATTGAAAATTGGATAATTATTTTATTTTCGAAAAAATTAGAATTTTTTTCGAATGATCATTTTTCAATCCGATTCGGCGGAAACACAGCCCTAATTGGGTGAATGTAGAAAAACATCTATGCATTGGGTGAATGTAGAAGGGCATATATACGTAGGATTTCATTCACCTAAAAGAGCAGTATATGGTGCACAACTTGAAATAGCCCTCAACAAAAATCCACATACACGTATATATAGGATCCAGGAGAGCTAGGGGTACATATGGAAAGAACATAGTGTAGCACAAAAAGAGAAGTTTAAATGAAAGGCTTTGGGGTTACATCGCTTCACAATATGTTATAAACGTTTCAATTTTAAGACAACACGTACGGAGCACTATAAACGACTAACTACAAGATATTAAGTTGATACATGGTTAAAGAATAATCGTGGAGAAAACCGTAACCCGAGTAAAAAATGTTGGATTGAAAGGCACGGTAAAATTTTGGCTTTTTTTTACACCCTGATATTAATATAATGATCAAACGGGCCTTTTATTACAGGATTTAGACAGTAAAATTTTAATGTTTAGAATTAGCTGAAATTTAAAGTTTTTTTTTTATTAAGAGATTTAGAGTTAAATATGAGATTTTTTTGTTAGTGAAAAGGAGGTTTCGAACCCCACCATTAACGTCTTGTAAAGTATGTAAACCACAATTGTAACGAAGTTTATTATGTGTGCATCACATGGGAACATTTATCATTTCATGTTATAATTTGTAAAATCCTTATTTTATTTTGAATATTTTACTTTCAATATAATTTTTTTGTGAGTTTTAATAAATGCACCTCTATTTTTCCTTCCCGACAATACTTTTACATTAATAGCACGCAAACCGGGTGATGCGGGGCCGTTTTTAACAAAATTGTTAAAATATACACTAAGATATCAAATAGTGTTTTCGAAATCATAAAAAAATTATTACGTGTAGAAATTTGTTAAACATAACCCTAAATGATAAAATAAAATTGTAATTTGCTTCAAATC